>BEXV01002036.1:2022-45024 GCA_003118195.1 Hemicentrotus pulcherrimus | reverse complement strand
TTTTTTTTTTTTTTTTTTTTTTTAATTCATCAAAAGCAAAGCATTTAAAGAACATTTTATAGAAAATAGGACTGATGATAAGTCATTTGTATGATAAGCATGCTGTAGTTTTGTTTTAATGAAAATCTTAGCCACTATTTCAAAATACTGCTGTTTATCCATCATTGTCCTAGTAGTTTTGAATACACCATCACATACATGTATCATGCATTTAAACAAAAAATTCTACTTAACATTTTAAACTGGGTGTTCCAAAAAATGAGTTGAGAAAAAAAAATGAAATGCCTTCACCGAGTATATCATATCTTCCTCACTTTTACAATTCAAATTCAGTTTTAGAAATTGTCTTTTGGTCCTTTAGAAATATTAATGTTTAACTTGTTTCATTGCATGAATACAATTGTAAGACTTGTGAATACATGCAAGTACTGATTCTAAAGGTTTTTTTCTCATCTGAAACTTTCACAGGTACCACTGTCACACTTGTAAGATGGTAGACGGGGTCGGTGTCTGTACCATCTGTGCCAAGGTTTGCCACAAAGGTCATGAACTCTCCTACGCCAAGTATGGCTCCTTCTTCTGCGATTGTGGTGCTAAAGAGGATGGATCATGCCAGGTAAGATACATGTAGATGATTCATTGGTTTGAAAATAAAGTTGAGTTCTGGGACCCATTTCGCTAAGTATTTTTTCAATGACAAATGACAAAAATCAGTGACAAATCTGGTGATAACCAATCAGAAGCTAGGATTTCAGTAGCTTTTAACAAAAACTGTTATTTGTCACTGATGACAAGTTTTGTGAAATGGGGCCATTTGGTCAAGCAATTACATTGTGAAAGAAACTGTGTGGAAGATATATATACTGTGAGGTTTTGGAACCATCAAATTGATAAGATATTGGCACAGTTTTGTTCAAGGTCATATGCACTGTACACAGAAATGTGTATATGGGACAACACAAACATGTGGAATGAAGTGTGGTCCACAACCTTAGCTGTTACTTGTCATCTTTTGAATATGAGCGCATTTAAAGAGCTATCCTTTTCAGGGGACGTTTTTTTGTCTTTGAGACTCTTCCAAAGTAACGTGAACAGAATGAAAAAGCTCACAAATTATATTTTAACTTTCCCAGAACTCAAACTTGTCAACTATCAGCCCATCACCAACTTAACTTTTATCATAATTTCTTTTCCTCTTCTTTTGCATCACTCCAGACCCTAGTGAAGCGCACCCCAGGCAGCAACCTGGAGTCCAGCATGTCAAATACATCTGTCTCCTCTCCTTTCTCTTCCTCCAACGCCCAACCCTCCTCCAACCAACCCCCTACCTCCGGGGGTGGTAGCACCAGGAGTTCCACCCTCCGCCACCGGGGTGGAGGAGGAGGAGGGAGTGGCGGTACGCCCACCGCTGTGCCTTCGTCCTTGAGTGTTCTATCGTCGCCTGGCAACTGCATCCAGGGGAGCGGTGTCGGTAGCGTCGAGAGCGGTAGCGGCAAACCCAGTGAGGAGCTCATCAAGTTCAGGCAGATGCTGGGACGCCAGCTGGAGAAGAATAGAGATGCCATCCTCAAACTCCTAGTAAGTGTTCGCTAAAAAAAAATCCAATCCTGCTGTACTGCAGCATTCACTAGCAGCTCTGAAAACATGAAGTCAAATTAAAGTTCAAACATATACTTCTTTTGTTCCATTGTGAATATGGAATTAGTATCTTCTTTTTTTAACACATTTCTCAACATAAGTACCTGTTTCTGTTTCATGATTAAAGCAATGTTTGAAGTCTACAATTGTAGTGAACAGTTGAAAGTGACATCCATGCACCAATGTGCTTAAATATTGATTCAAAATACAGCAGCTATGTATAACAAAAAAATGTGTTTATAAATCTTCTGGGCCCATAAAGGCATAGAGGGTCAAGGATGGCAAATATTATTAAAATATGAACCAAACAATCGTAGCCTGTTGTCACATTTCATTCCTATTTACAGGTATACCTGATTATGCCCAAGATCATAAGGTATAAAGTAAACTCCCAAGTGATAATGCACTTTTTGCTCTTGTTCCATTTTATTTGTTCTTTATATCCATTCGTGCAATGCCTTGTACTATATTTTAATGAAAATACATAGCCTGCTCTTATTGTACTTTGTTTATCATTTAATTAAAAGGTGATTTATAAAATCAAAAAATTAAAAGAGGAAAAAACAGAGAAAAACAAACAGAAACAAAACAAAAACATAAACAAAAACATAAACAAAAACATCAGCAGAAAGACATTTGACATTTGTATTTGATGTTGGATCCCTCAGTATTTGCATAGGATTGTTCTCATTTTCATCTGACTTTCTGTTTTCCATCACAGGAACAGAACGGAATGGCTACACATGTCATAGAGCTGCTTCAGTCCCTTAGCGAACCCATAGAGGCCCACTGCAACCGTACCTCAGCCGTCGGTGCTACCGCCAGGGCTCAGAAGGCTCTCCTGGACCTGCATACGAGCGACAAGAATACAGAGAGCACAGACCAACTCATGGTGAGTTCTAGATGATTGGTTTAGGGTTTGTGTTTTTATTTATCAAGACGTTTATTTTAGCAAATTTAACATTTTAGTAAAAGGATGTGGTACTTTGTAAGTGAGCCTTATTCTTAATATTGTTCATTGCTCACAGCTCACATGCAGTGGATGTGTTTGAGTGTAAACTTAACTCATCATGGCCCTGTTTCATAAAGCTTTGAAATCAATCACAAACGCTGAATTTCTATGACAAATTTACTCTCAGCCAATTTCAGTACCTTATAACTGTTATTGTAGGTTGTTATTGATAACAAGTTGTATGAAAAAGGGCCTAGGTTTAAGGGCTGTTGTTCTGTTTTTTTTTCCTCCCCTATCTTCCTATAGTTTTCTTTGGATGTGTCGGTTAAAAGCTAGTATACAAGTTAAACCAAAGTAAAGAACTACCTGACCCTTTCAATATCTTACTTTGAAAAAAAATTATTATTGTCATATTATTTTAATCATCCTGTTATGATTTTTTATTGGCAAATATCCAACTCGCTTATCCTACCTTTCCCCAGGTCCCAACGCTGGGTTCCCAGGAAGGAGCCTTCGAGAACGTCCGTGCCAACTTCTCCGGCGACCAGGGCCAGACCATCCGTCAGCTGCTGGGAGCTCACATGCTACGCCGAGTGGCCATGTGCTGCCTGGCCTCCCCCCAGGGTCGCAGGCAGCACCTTGCTGTGTGCCATGAGAAAGGGCGCATCACTCTGCTCCAGCTCTCGGCTCTGCTCAAACAGGCCGACTCAAGCAAGAGGAAGCTGACACTTACTGTGAGTAAAGAGGGGTCTGTTAGGACTACCAAAAAAAAGGAATTTTTGTATTTCATGCATTGTAGTTTATTGTCTTAAATATTGTCAAAAACCAGGAGATTTTGATATGAGTTTTCCCACCAGGTTATATTCAATTTAAGAAATATTAATCTCGGCTCTACTCAAACAGGCTGACTCTAGCAAGAGAAGCTGACGCTTACTTTGAGTAAAGAGGGATCTGTTAGGACTACCGAAAAGTAGTCATTTTTATGCCTTGTAGTTTGTTGTCCAGAACATTGTCAAAACCAGTAGATTTTGTCAATATGAGAGTTGCCCTACTAGGTTGTCCTTGATAAAGAAATATTAATCTCGCCTCTGCTCAAACAGACCGACTCCAGCAAGAGAAATCTGTTCGGACTACCAAAAAGTAGTAATTTTTTATCAGCATCTTAGTTTGTTGTGCGAAACATTGTCAGAATCAGTAGATGTTGATGATATGAGAGTCCCCTACCAGGTCGTATTTAATGAGGAATCAATAGCAGATTGAGTATTTGTCTTTTTTTGCATGAGTGCTATCAAAGCAATTATACATTAGTAAATTACCTCCCGGTTACGCGAGACCTATTTCTATCTGACGAACTAGATAATTGGGAGTAAATACCTGACACAAGGTTACTAGTGCACACTTTATTGGGTTTTACCCTAAAGGTTTTTTTTTTCTTTTCAATTACCATTTACTTAATCCAAAGGGCCATACTACCTTTAATATGTGATAATGAACAACTGTCATTGAAACTTTAGGGAATCTGTTTCTCTTGACTTCATAATCTTTTACAGAGGTTGTCATCAGCCCCGGTACCATTCACTGTACTGAGCATTACAGGAAACCCATGCAACGAGGATTACTTAGCTGTGTGTGGATTGAAAGTGAGATATATCTTATTCTTCTTCTCCTTCTTCTTCTTCCTCTTCCTCCTCTCCTTCTTCTTCTTCTTCTTCTTCTTCCTCTTCCTCTTCTTCTTCCTCTTCTTCTTCCTCTTCTTCTTCTTCTCCTTCTCCTTCTTCTCCTTCTCCTTCTCCTCCTTCTTTTTCTTCTTCTTTTTCTTCTTCTTCTTCTCCTCCTTCTCCTCCTCCTTCCTCCTCCTCCTCCTCCCTCCTCCTCTTCTTCCTCCTCCTCCTCCTCCTCCTCTTCTTCTTCTTCTCTTATTTCTTCTTCATAGGTGTAGTCTTAATCCTTTCATGTTGGCTTCCTTCCAATGTAGACTTCAAGAAGAGTTATGAGAATCTTGCATTCTTTCTTTAAGTCCAGCATGAGCCATTGTTAGTTCTTTCATCTTGTGAAAAATTCCCTCTTTTGTGTTTGACATGCATGTTTAGATGGGTTGGCTTAAAAAATAGTTTTTGCAACCTTACATTGAATCTCCTGTCTCTGATTTTGTACATGTGTTATATTTTTAATTGATAAATTTATCTTCTGTTTCTGTGGAATAAACCCAACAAGCCTTTGAAACTATGTAGCTAAATTTTCAGAAATTTTGTTCAGTATTTGTAGTAATTATGATGATAATGACTGGTGATTTTTTTGTTTATTAGAAATTTGCTTAGCTCCCCAATGGCTGAATTCTCCTCGAAATATAAATTTATTATACATACATGTAATAAAATCTGTGTTATGAATTCATGAACATTATTTATATATTTATTCATTTTAAATGGTTTATTTCATTTTAAAAAAACATTCGCGGCCCGAGAGCCGAAATGCAGTTTTTTTTTTAGAAAGTATACATCACTGACAAAGTAAAATTACAGGTAAAACATATGCATGATAACATTGTATTAATTGCAACATTGTAACATTGTCTGACATTTCCCTATCTAGGACTGTCATGTATTGACCTTTACAAGCTCTGGATCGGTTGCTGATCACCTGGTGCTCCATCCTCAGCTGGAGGCAGGTAACTTCATCATCAAGGCCGTCTGGTTACCAGGGTCACAGACACAGCTAGCCATCGTCACTGCTGATTTTGTCAAGGTAAGAAGGGAGTAGAGGTGATTAGAAACTTTCTCATGCAACCTTTTCTGGGTTTGATTGATTTGAAGAGTCAAGAATTCTTCAAAACCAGCAACCTGTAATTTCTCAATACCTTCAAAAAATATCTCAAAACTCACCGCTTCTGTTAGTAACATAATTGTAAAGCACATTTGAACATGTACATGTACATGTACATAGAATCTAAATGTTAGTCTATTAATGATCCTACATGTATGTGGTGCAAAGCTTGGAACAACCTGAAGACATTAGAAAATCTCATCTGTTGCTTTCTTCTAAATTTTGTTGAAGATGCACTTGTTTTCAGGAACTATTGAATAGTTTTTTTTTTAATGTGTCTGTAAAGTGGCACTGTTATGATTTTTGTTCTAATCAGAGCCGATAAGAGTATATTTATTACAGTAGCTGCCCTATAGAAATTGATATAATTATTGTTCTTATTATTTTCCATCTAGATCTACAACTTGGCCAAGGATGCCCTGAGCCCGACCTTCTACTTCCTGGTGCCCAGCGGCAAGATCAGGGATGCCTGCTTCGTCTTTGACTGTGAGGAGCACTCTCGTACCCTGGTCCTGATGTCCTCTGCTGGTTACCTCTACACGCAGCCTATGGAGGAAGCCAGCGAGGCCAAACATGGACCGTTCTACGTCACCAACGTGCTGGAAGTCAAGCATGATGATCTTAAGGTATGTAATGATTTGGTTGGGTGTTGTTTGGATCATTTTTTGGACAGGCTTTTCTGAGTAATACTAGTCTCATTGGCTTTTCCCAAGCCAAACATGGACCATTCTATGTCACCAATGTACTGGAGGTCAAGCACGATGATCTCAAGGTATACAGTGGCGTAGCAGTCAACTATTCCTGTTTTTGAGGAATGATTCCTATTTTTGCCCATCAAACTTATGTCTTCTGAGCCCTAGATTCCTCTCTTTTTCTTAAAACTTTGATTTTAAAGCCTGCAAAAGTACTGCATTTCTCAACTTTATTTTAAGGGATTCCTAATATTTGCTGTGGTAGGTAGGCAGATATGCAGCAATTGGATGAGTGGTGTGAGGATAATTTGTTTGACAGATTTTGCCAACAAAAAATTAAGAAGTTGTTCCTCAATTGCACAGACTTACTGGTGACTATTAAGGCCTATGAGACTTTGAATCATAACATGTGATGCCACCATGTGATTCAACTGTGTTATTGGAACCCTTACATTGTGCTTTTTGGCCCTTATTTATGATATCAGTAATGAATGTGGATGATGTTTTACTGGTAGTTTTTTTTTGCTCATCTTTTCAGGATTCTGGCGGACAGATTGCCGGAGGTGGTGTGTCTTGTTACTACTCACACACACTGCAGCTTCTCTTCTTCAGCTTTGCACAAGGTAAGCCCGCTATGCTGACAAGATTTGTATGATCCTTGAAAAGCTTTATTAGTAGTAGAGAAGGAGCAATGGTTTGATCCTCGTTAATTGCTTAATGAGACACAAAATGTTTCAATGTAAATGACATTAACCACTGCAATAAATGTAGGTCCTCCTGCTTGTATATTGGCATGTATATGCATGAGAGATCCTTGGAGTAGGAATAAGCAACTGTTTGATATTCCAGTCTGGGGCTTTTTTTTCCGCGTGAACAACTTTTATTAGTGACACCATCATCACCAATGCTGAGCGTTCGTTTTTTCCACACTGTGAAGTTGGTAATTTAGTAAAAGAAGGAGAAAAAAAAGATTGGTGTAATTTTCGTAACTCCAGTAAAAGATTTGAAGTGAACAGATTATTCAATTGATGGTGTTGTGAGTCAGAATTATATTAATTAGCTACTGTTTTTTTCTTTTAATATTTTTTTTCAGGGAAATCTTTCTGTGCTCCAATCAAGAGTCAGCACCTATCTATTGAGAAACTCTTCCCAATCACAATTAAGAGGTAAGCATAAAGTTGTGATTGCTCAGTATACTCTACATTTATGTGATGCCAAAACCATTACATATAAATGCTCTCTGTGCAACTATATGGAATGGATAGTGAATAATGATTATCAATTCATGTAGTATAGACTTGATTGCTTACTTCCAATGTTCATGTCCTTATTTAGAATGTATTTTCTTCCCACTATTTCACCAATTCTTTTTACTTGGGTCTGAATCCCTTTCTTTCCCCATTCTCATTTTTCTTTGCTTCTGTCTGCCTTTTCTTCTGATAATGTTACCTTTCTTTTGTTTATATAATTTATCTTCTGCATGCTCTTACCTCCCTTTAATAATAATTTTATAAATGATAATGGAACATTCAACAGTACTAATATAGCGCATTATACCCTTGTAAATGATCTCAAAGGGCTTAGGAAAGAATTAAGATAGAAGTGAAACAAACAGTAAAGCTGCAGGAAAATTTATTTGACTGATAAGTGCATATATCAATCAATCAAATAAATGTGCTATAAGGACAGTTTTAAGTTGTTAAACTGTCTTAGCTTGTCTTTCATTATGTGATCCTTTGTGATCCCTATTTTTTGCCCTCATTGTTCCTCATATCCCATGTCAACTTGTACCTCATCTTGCTCTTCCTCGCAGCAATGGATCCGGCAAGTCCAACAACCCTCCTCCCCTGTGTCAATGGAGTGAGGTCCCCATGCACCCAGGCCTGGTGTGCTGCCTGACCCAGACCAACAGCATCCCCGTCGTCATGATGGTGGAACCGGATCGCATCAGGGTCCAAGAGATCAAGACGCTACCTGCCAAGGCCAAGGTAAGAGAGAACTCTTTACTCAGTAGAGGTGTCGTGGTCTTTTGGATAAGTCACCAGATTGCTGATCACAAGGTTTGGGGTTCAAATCCCTGCCTCAGCACTGATATCCTTTGGCAGACATTACTCTACATTTGCCATACTCCTCCAAGGTGAGGTAAATGGGTAATGTGGCAGGAATTAAATTTCGTGAAATGCTTGGGGCACCATAATTGCAGCCATGCTAAAACTGGGGTAATTATCGTAGAGTGCCAAGAGTGCCTAGATTGACAATCTGACAGACATAAGCACCGTATACCGGTAAGAGCCCACTATTTTTGTTATTAATATTGTTATTATAACTATTATCATTATCATTGTAAATATTACTCAACATATATAACTTGTATCAACTGATCATTTATTTTCTGCTTAACTGAATCGGACTATATATCTGTCCTTTCTGTCCTCTTACCAGGTCCAAGATATGGTGGCCATCCGCCACACCTCTTCGACAGACCAGCATCGTACCACCCTCATCCTGCTGTGTGAGGACGGCAGTCTGCGTATCTACATGGCTAACGTGGACAGCACGGGATTCTGGATGTCACCTCAGTTCCAGGCTTCCAGCTCCATCAGTACCCTCAAACCGGTCCGCAAGAAGAAGGCCACCAAGTCTGGTAAGTCCTCAACCTCATTCGATCTGATTCTCTTAGCTCTCGCCGTCTTGGGAATATCATGATTGCTAATGTCTCAGTCACATCTTTTCGTATTTGTCTTGCGTATTGCTGCATATTTATGACAAGCCGCTTTAAAATTATTCCTATTTCTTGATATCAAGAAATGATTTTCTGTTGTTAAGCAATGGTAATTCTTGATATTAAGAATTTGATTTCTTTATATCAAGAAATACATATATATGTTAAAACTGCTTGCCATAAATACGCAGCATTACGCAAGCCAAATATGCAAAGGTATGACTGAGGCATTACCTAGGCATGTGTGTGTATCATGATTATAGTCCTCCTCTGATACTACCAACAGTTTGTAAACTTTGATACAACATACATATTCCGTTGGTAGAAAATACTTAAATGGAATGCGTTCTAAGATTTGTGAATTCATTGAACTCACTTGGTTATGCAACCTTGACTATAACAAACTGATTATAAAAATAATATTACATGAAATTTATATGGCGCCATTATTCATTCTAATTAAATGCCTAAGGCGCTTCAAAATATTAAGGAACACATTACTTCATGTCAAAGGAATCATCAAATCTGATGATCAGTCACATGTTGGAGTTTGCTGTTTTCAGCTTCAGTATTTTCCTCTAACTTCAATTTGGTTTTAAACTTATAACAGTGCGATGACAAGACTGACAAACATTTGCTTACTGCTTTGATTTCTTGTTTAATTTTCACAGGGCGACCAACTGGTCAGGTCAGCTTCCCGGTAGACTTCTTTGAGCATTGCCAAGCGATGAACGATGTCGAGTACGGAGGCAACGATCTCCTTCAGATCTACAACGTACAGCAGATCAAGCACAGACTCAACACCACGGGAACATACGTCGCTAGCACAAAGGTAAGCGATGAAGTGAGTAAACTTTCCCTCAGATTTTACCAGTAGCTTAGGATTGTATAATACTGATAGGCAGGGTGTGAAATAGAGAGGCCATCAACTTTCAGGGAAAAAAATTGGATGTCTGCTGGACATAGATTTGAAATGGTGGTCTCCAACTAACTAGCATTGTTTATACACATATGAAGAAAAAAAGGAAAAACATTAGGATCAACATTATAACTGCTGTTTGTTGACTACTCTATTAAAGGTAAACTCCAGTTCTGGTAAAAAAAGAAAATTAATTCTCACAGAACCAACGAAACTTACACTGAATGTTCAAGATTACAAATAAATGACATGTGCCAAACAATTTTGGAAGAAAATGTATACTGGCTGAGTAATGAGCATAGAAAGACAAGGAAATCAAGGTAGTACTAGCCCCGACACAATGTGTGTTGTCCCATATATAGCTTTCTGTGTACAGTGCTTGTTACTTTACCAAGACTCGGTCAAATTTATTATGATTTTGATACATCCAGAACCTTGCAGTGCACACCAATACTTACATGCTACATGATCAACTGTTTCTGATCCTTTCCACACCTTTTCTTTGACAATGCAATCGCATTACCAGTACTAAAGTTTTAAGGCTTGTTCAGATAAGGGGCGGTAATCCGCCACAAAAAAGCCAGAGGTTTTTATAACATGTAAAAATGAATAGCAACTGTGCGTAACAAAGGACCTACACATATTCACTGAGCTCTGTGATATAAGATACAGGAATGTGAAGTGTAACTTACGTAATCATCTGTAAAAAACGCTGTGGTTTCGCATCATCGTATCGGAACAAGCCTTTCCTGTGCAAATAAATACACGTAGAAGGCTGGAGTTATCACTATACACTGTATGTAGTCATCAATAACTGACTCACTATTTCAATATGTTATCTGGTAACAATTTCAACTATGACATTTCTTTCGTTATTTTCACAAATGAAGATGAAAATCTGACTTGTCTTTTTTTTATTTCTCAGTTTGGTGGATTCAGCATTGAAGTCACGAACAACAATAACTCCATGGTGATGCTAGGGGTCAGAGTTCATGTTGGAACCCAGGCCATTGAGAAAGCACCCTCTTACCTGGAAGTCTTCGGTAGAACCAATCAGGTAATTGAAGATATAAAACCAAACATTTAATAGTAGTAGGAAAATTAGAATGAAACTTGTTTAATATGGTTTCATATTGTTTTAATTTGTACCTGAAATTACAGGTGTCATATTTTGATGATCTATCCATCATTTTGTATGAATTTTAGTTTAAATTTCCAGACAGGAATGCCAAAACAAGGCTCTCTCTGAAATACATGTATGTCTTTTCCTGAAGCTTGTGGTTAGCAATCTCAAAGAGGTTTATACGGATTCATCATGCACACCTGCCAATAATGTTGAAATACTTTGTGTATCAGATGCCTGGAGGAATTTACATCTTGATCCAGAATTTAAGTTAAACATCTATTGATTGATATATTCCTTGACATTAACTCTAGTCGCTTACTTACAAGCATACACATGCTTTCTTAGCAGTCAGTTAATACAAATAACAAAACTTGTTACCCTGTATTTTATAGGTGACCCTGACAAGGAACAGATGGTTTGATATGCCATTCACCAGGGATGAATCTCTTACAGCTGATAAGAAGTTTACCCTCTTTGGTAAGATGAAAAAGCAAATGTTCTGCTCATTTTGTTTTGTCTCAGCTCAGTTTGTTTGCTATTGTGATGTTGTGTTTTGTTTGTCTTTGTAGTGTAGCACTGCAAAATATGACATGAATTTCTCAAGAGCTTGGTTTATCATGAATGAGGAGAGTATAGAATCACTGAGAAACTTTATGGTGTCAAAGTCCACTCTCCTGCAACATTATGAATTGCAATGTGCTGCACAACCTGGAAAGCTTATAAAGAAGCAGCAACTCTCAAAGTTTGAACGAGCTCAAAATGTTTGTACCACAACCTTTTGCTTCTCACAAATGACACATTGTATAGCAGATGTATTAAAGCAGTAAATCTTCTTGGAATGACGAGATTCTTTTCTGATCCTCTTTCTGTTCAACCTTGTCCTGCCTGTCACAGTTGGTCCATCATCGGATCCATCAGGCGTGACTATGGTTGACTCCATTAAGGTCTACGGCAAGACCAAAGAAGCATTCGGCTGGCCAGACGATCCCCCTGATGACTTTACCACCTCCACCACTAACACTGCCACCTCCGGGGCTGGAGTCCCCAGCAGCACCAACAGCAGCAGCAGTGCAGTCTCCGGAGCCGTCACCAACGGTACCAGCTCTGGTGGGTCAGGGGGAGGGAGTACAACCTCTGTGACAGCCTCGCAGATATCCGTCTCACACGCTGGGGAGAGTGAGGTCATTGTGCCACCTCCCATCCCACTCACATCGTTGGATCGCCTGGTGGCATCGTCCCTGGAAGTACTGGATGGATTTGTCTCCCTTGTACAGATGGATGAGAGGGTAGGGTAACCTCTGGCATTGACTATACTTGAGAAATAAGGATAAAGATGAATCTAAAAGAGCATACATGTATAAACTGAAAAGTATGTCTTAAATATCATTACATCCCTGAAAAACCTGTAGATTAATTTCTATGACAGACTTCCATTCAAAGATAGTAATTTTTTTATTTTTTATTATGGTATAGAAATAAATAATTTAAATGGACTGGACAGAAATAATTTTACAGTGAAAGAAGATGATGAAATGTAACCTCTAACAGGAGAGTTTTGTCTTCAAACAGGAACCAACCAAACAGACCATTCGAGATCTAGCCACGCAACTCTTGATCCAGCCCACACCAACCTCAGTCCAGCAGTTTACCAAGACGCTACTGGCCACTGTACAACCTTCAAACATAGCATATCATAACCACAAGGTAAAGATTAACGTCTTCTTCTTCCTTCTGTGCTTTGCTGAAAAAGCATTGTTGACCATGTCCTATCAATTCTGTTCTACTGTAGCCAATTGCATCATCCAGCAATTTAGTAAACCTATATTTATGTATTCCTAGCTATGCATAGTATTGACGCTATCACAATGTCAGTTTAACATGTTGTGATCCTTCTTTGTTTTAGATACAGATAACTTATACAAAGTCACTGACTCAGAATTCACTCTTTACGAATGATTGGTAGGTACATGAATTGACAGGTTTGACTGTAGTTCCTTCCTTTCATTCTATGTGACATTCACTTATTTGATCTGTTCCCTACACAGGACCAGGCTCAGCTCTCCCACGTGGTCCAGTGTCTAGGCTCCGCCTTTGCAACCTCCAGCACCGCCCCCTCCACCAGCATGATGGCTACCCCAGCCCCGCCCTGTTCCACTGATACGGGCTCCGATACCAAACCCATAGAGCTGGATCCAGAGGCTTACCAGCGACTGGTGGTGACGGCACGCTCCGTGGCTGTCTCTCGCCCTCAGAACCTGGTCAGGTTTGCTGTGGGGACTGGTACAACGATTGAGAGCAGGATTCCAACTGTGAGGAATATTGGAGGTAGGGTCACATCTGTAATTTGAAATGGGCCTGGGGAGTGTTTCACAAAGACTAAGATGGACTTTAAGTTGGACTTAACTATGGCTGGCCATTCATGCCACTGTTAGGTCTCACCATTATGATCTTTAGATAATATTTTTCACTTCATCAATGAATTATTAAAATATGTAAATTCTGTAGATTTGTGACCATGATTTGTATGCCCCTTAGGATACCAATTCCAGTAAATTGTGAGAGCAAACAGTGGCATGACAACCTGCCATAGTTAAGTCCGACTTAAAGTCGATTTCCGTCCATGTGAAATACCCCCCTTGTCTTATAAAGTGTGATAGATCTGAATCAATTGAAATTCCTCTAAATTAGTCGAAGTTGCAATCAAAGATGGTCATAGGTACCTATTTCTTCTTGAAAGTGATTTTATTTCACAAATGTTGCATGATAATTTAAAATTATGTAGATCTTCCCTTTGATGTAGTTTGTATACTATGTACAACAAGATTATTAATCTATTGACATTGTTCTCCATTGCAGATTTGGAAGTCACTGATATTGAGATTGAGGATAAGCTACATCCATCATCCTCATCCTCGTCAACCTCCATCTCGTCGTCATCGTCCTCTACCCCGACATCGACGACCACCACCAGCACGGCCTCCTCGGACCTGAACAACGATCAGCCGCTGCCGTTTGTCTCCAAGAAGCTAGCGATGACCGATGCAGAGTCCAAGCATTTCTTGAACAGGTTGATGGATGCCTTCTGGAGGCTCCACGATGGAAGGCCAGCTAATCCTATGCTGGCACCTGCATGCCTACCAGGTTAGTTATACAACCTGAGGGGTGTTTCACAAAGATCCTTAGTTGAACTTATCTCTAAGTTGGACTTAATAATTGTGGAAAGCATCATTGAAAATATTTTGTAAACAAATTATTTTAAAAGGCATAAAATGTTAATTCAATTCATTCATATTTTCTATTATCATGGGACATTTTATGTTCTTGATGTTGAATTTATGAAAAGTCTAAAATATTTTAAGTTTTGATTTTTGAATATATTTTATTTCAAGGCTACAAATGGCTCTCCATAATATTGAAGTCCAACTTAGAGGTAAGTTTGAATTGGGATCTTTGTGAAACACCCCCCAGGAAGTCTTTAAAATGTTTTGTTTTACCTGTAGGCTTATCTCTCCTTTTCCAATTTATGTGTGTCACATTGGGCTGTTACTGCTTTAGAGTTGTACACCTATCCATGGTTCACAACTCATGGGTAGCCTGAAGAAAGAACAAAATTGTTAAATTTGNCTGTAGATTTGTGACCATGATTTGTATGCCCCTTAGGATACCAATTCCAGTAAATTGTGAGAGCAAACAGTGGCATGACAACCTGCCATAGTTAAGTCCGACTTAAAGTCGATTTCCGTCCATGTGAAATACCCCCCTTGTCTTATAAAGTGTGATAGATCTGAATCAATTGAAATTCCTCTAAATTAGTCGAAGTTGCAATCAAAGATGGTCATAGGTACCTATTTCTTCTTGAAAGTGATTTTATTTCACAAATGTTGCATGATAATTTAAAATTATGTAGATCTTCCCTTTGATGTAGTTTGTATACTATGTACAACAAGATTATTAATCTATTGACATTGTTCTCCATTGCAGATTTGGAAGTCACTGATATTGAGATTGAGGATAAGCTACATCCATCATCCTCATCCTCGTCAACCTCCATCTCGTCGTCATCGTCCTCTACCCCGACATCGACGACCACCACCAGCACGGCCTCCTCGGACCTGAACAACGATCAGCCGCTGCCGTTTGTCTCCAAGAAGCTAGCGATGACCGATGCAGAGTCCAAGCATTTCTTGAACAGGTTGATGGATGCCTTCTGGAGGCTCCACGATGGAAGGCCAGCTAATCCTATGCTGGCACCTGCATGCCTACCAGGTTAGTTATACAACCTGAGGGGTGTTTCACAAAGATCCTTAGTTGAACTTATCTCTAAGTTGGACTTAATAATTGTGGAAAGCATCATTGAAAATATTTTGTAAACAAATTATTTTAAAAGGCATAAAATGTTAATTCAATTCATTCATATTTTCTATTATCATGGGACATTTTATGTTCTTGATGTTGAATTTATGAAAAGTCTAAAATATTTTAAGTTTTGATTTTTGAATATATTTTATTTCAAGGCTACAAATGGCTCTCCATAATATTGAAGTCCAACTTAGAGGTAAGTTTGAATTGGGATCTTTGTGAAACACCCCCCAGGAAGTCTTTAAAATGTTTTGTTTTACCTGTAGTCTTATCTCTCCTTTTCCAATTTATGTGTGTCACATTGGGCTGTTACTGCTTTAGAGTTGTACACCTATCCATGGTTCACATCTCATGGGTAGCCTGAAGAAAGAACAAAATTGTTAAATTTGACAAATTTAAACTTATAGATAAGTCACTAAACTTGAAACATAAGCACTTTGTACTATATGTGAAAATGTTTCATTTCTGTCTGACAATGGTTTGCATTTGAATAATGCATTGCAGTAAGGTGAAATTCAATGGCGTCTGGATTTCTCTGTCTACCCTTTTCTTCAGACTGTTTCAAAATTAGGAGTCATGCAGCCTAACCGTGTACATTGTACAGTGCGTCCCAGAAAAAAAAAAAAAACGATAATTCTTGGTTTAGTTTTTCTGGGACGCACTGTATATCAAAATGTTCACGTTTTCATATGCATAAAATTCAAGATTGTAACCCTTGCCTCCCCACCAGGATTGACTCACATTGAGATCACCATTGGAGCCCTGGTAGATGTCATCCATGCCTTTGCTTACCATGACTCCTCCAATGTTTCCCTGGCAACCAAGCTATTGATGAAGATGCTCGTCTGTGAGGTAGGCACTTGTCATTTCTTGATAAACTCAGACATACTTGAACTTTATGAGACCATTTGAGAACTTTCCTCTTTAATCTTAAAATGTTTTATTCAGCATGAAATTAATTGTTTTATCATATTTGTATGTGTTATCTAACTTCTGTTCCATTGTTTGTAATTCAGATACTTTGAAGTGATCTCTTTTCTCTTTTTCGTTGCTTCACAAGTGCATCTTGCACATTTGATTTCAAGTGGATTATTCCCCTTACAAATCTCATCTAATATTATTATCAGTATTTATTCAATTTCTCTGTAAAAGTATGAGATATTTGCATGATAAGTGCAAGCTTCCTTAAAAGGAAAGTTTAAGCTAGATAAATTCTGAACGATGGCATTGAAGTAATGACTCTGAAAATATGACAAGGATATGTTTTCAGTTACCTGGACATCTGGGCATATAACATGTATGATTTATCCCAAAATACAATTGTAGGTATATCTTCTTGATAGTTGATGAAATAGAAATAATGCAGTTCCTATAACTTTCTTTCACTTTTTCTCACATATTTACTATTTGAAGTTGAATATCATCTACCTACCATTATATGATTCTGTAGGATGTACAGGTGAGCTTCGCAGCCAAGCAGGCCCTGATCAGAGTGATGCGACCGAGACAGAAGCGCCGTCGAGTCATCATCCCATCCCCACCCCAGTGCAGCTCACCACCGGTACTAGACGAAGGAGCCGAGCTGAACGTGGATGAGGAGGAGGAGGAGGAGGAGGAGGAAGATGAGGGAGACATGGAGACCGGTGTGATGCAGGGAGTAGAGGAGGAGGATGAAGAGGAGGATGAGGAGGAGGAAGAAGAAGATGACGAAGATGAGAGAGAGATGGCCATGCACCAGGAGGGGGAGGATGGAGAGGGTCTCCAAGATGAGGCTTCCTATGAAGTGGTGGTGAGACTTCATTTTGTCTCTTTCTTTACCTTTTTATAATCTTTCGTATGTGAAATGTACAAATGTGTAAGAACTACAGTAGAAACTTCTGTTTATAGACTCAACCCTATGTTATAATTCATTTACCTTATCCCCTTTTCAATCAAAGGAAAAAAGATATTAATGAGCACCGAACCAGGAAGCTACATTTAACATCTTTTTTCGTTTAAATCAGAATACTCTCACTTTTAATCAAGAAATGTCACTTTTTCTTGCCTTTTCAATTTCTATAGCTATATTTTGAAGTCTGTGTCACCTGTTTAAGTGTTAACTGATTCAAGGACCAAAGTTTGTTTATTATAAGTTTCTGAGTATTTACTGTAATGCATCAATCACAAAGCTATCACTGTGATTCTGTTCTCAACTGTGCATTAATTTATCATTCTACTCATCTGATAAAGTATGTGTCAATCACAAGTAATTATATCTTTATTTTTTGTCTTTACTTTATCAGGAGCACTCTGAGCCCATGGTCCTAGAACCTGGTGATGTCGCTGGCATCGGTGGTGGAGCAAACAACCAGCTCCCACTGGAAGCCCTCTTGGGCGGGCGTGGCGGTTTCGCCCCCATGCTGGAGATCCCACCGGAAGCTGACGATGAGGCCATGATGGAGCTTGCCATCGCTCTGAGCCTGCAGGAGCAGTCTAACCAAGGGGGAGGCGGAGGCCTGAACCTCCAGGGGCTTGGGCTAGGAGTAGGAGGAGGAGGACAAGGACAGAGCTCCTCATCCCTGGAGGAAGGACCGCTGTCTGATACCACAGCATCAGGTGACTAAATCTCTTAATTACGTAACTCCAAAAACAAAGAATTTGTTTAACTTACTTTGTCTATTTGCCATAAGCATGATGCATATGTTTGCATTTTACTTCTATTTCCTTGGTATTATCCAAAGCATCAATACTGCTTGATTAAAGCCATATACATGTACATTGTTTAATAATGCTATTCAGATAAAGGCTGTATGTTCTGCAGTTAGTTTATGATCTTGTATATGGATACTTATTGAGGGAATAGAGCCTTGCGAAATCCAACTGAACAATTGTTTAATCCAATAAATTCATATTTTTTCTCCTCAGTCTTATCTCAATGTTAGTTTACTTTAGGAAGGCCTTTCCTTTACTTTTTGCAGTTGTTATTATCAAAGGGCTTGGAAATGGGAATTGATGAACTTAATTCAGACAGTTAAAGTATCTATACTAGTTTGAAGATTACATATATATGATTACATTGTATCTGTCCCCCTCTCTCTGTCTCTGTCTCTGTCTCTCTCTCTCTCTCTCTCTCTCTCTCTTTCTCTTTGTATCAGCTGCAAGTGATGATGAAGGAAGCACCGCAGCTACGGATGGATCAACCCTGAGGACATCCCCTGCAGAACAGGGAGGGAGTGCTGGCTCTGAGAGTGGCGCTAGTGCAGTAGACTCCATCACTGGAGAACATAGTGGTAAGCATCACCTAAACTGGATTTCTTCAGGATGGAGGTTGGCTAATGTTAAGTAGTTAAAGGTAAAGACCAGTAATGGTCATGCGATTGCATTGTGAAAGAAACGTTGTGGAATCAATCAGAAAAGGTTGATCATCTAGCATCTAGCATCTGCAAGGTTCTGGAATCATCAAAATGATAAGAAATTTGGCCCATTCTTCGTAAAGTTACAAGCACTATACACAGAAAGATGTATATGGGACTACCCTGTATCTCTCACAGACCAAGAGAGAAACCAATTTACCAAATATATGAATTAGTAGGCGGTTTCCCGGCAAATTTTTTATCATCATGTATTAGTCAAAACATATTCTTTCACATGATTGGTAATGAGAGCTTCCATTTCCTTTTTTGAAATTGGGGCGTTTCCAATACTGGTCTTTACCTTTAAGGTTTTGTTCAGAATGGGGTTTAACAAAGGAAGGTGTCTGAGATTTAAGTTTTCCTTTGTTGAACATGATATTAGACCCAGGGGTTGGCTTTAATTGAATTAGTGAATTAGGAATGTAGACTGATCTCTTTATTCACTGTGGACTGAAACCTGCAACTCCCAAACGGAATTGGGGGTAGGGGTTGTCTTATGTCAAGTACTAAAGGTCGAGACTCCTCTTCCAAAATTTAAAGCTGAAGTTTGGTTTCAGCTTTTGTTCAGAATGGGGTTTAACAAAGGAAGTTGTCTAAGATCTAAGTTTTCCTCTGTTTAACCTGATCTTAGACCCAGGGATTGGGTTTAACTGAATTACTCGAATAGGAAAGTAGACTGGGATCTCTTAATTCCCTGTGGACTGAAACCTGACACCCCCTGTTGTGAGTGTGTATGTTCCATACATGTGTGACAAAGGTCATCTGCGACATTCCACTGCTTGTTTCATTTATTGACCAAAGCATACAAAGGGTTCAAGATGAGGAAAGCTCATTTCTGATAGGATGTTCTCTATGAAACTAAACAACGTTGAGAATGGTTATGGGGATCCTAGACAATTACTGGTTTTCAGTTAGGATTTCTGTCTATTTATTACTATTCCTACATATATTGAGCAATGAAGATCAAAATTGCAATTGATTTTCAACTCTTAATTTGACATGAAACAAACCAAAGACTGCCACATTGTTATGGGTACATGTATATGGTAAATGTATTCTGTATGCATGATAAAAGTCAACCTTGGTTGTCCGATGTTTTTTCCGTTAAGGTGTAGAACATTTTAGAGATGTCCGCCCAACACATGATTCGTATCAAAGCTGTGTAGAACCCAGTTGTTTTCCAGCATCTTATCTTTATGTTAAGCCCAACCTTCTTTAAATACTTATAAATCTTTGCTTATAAAAACCAACTTATAACCAGCACCTTAAGTTGATGGCCGCACATGACGACACACCTCCAGTTTAAACACCTTTTACGGTGTCTCTTGGAGGAATCTTACCAAGTACCAAGTATAAGTGCTCTTAATTTTATTTGTCCATTTTCACTTGCAGCGAGTGGACGAAGCAGTGCCTACGGTGACATGACCCACGAACATGCCTCGACCCAGGGCGAGAGCATGTCCAGTGGCAGCGGCATGGTTGGTCAGTCCACCTGCCGGGAGGAGAGTAGTGATCTGACCGAGAACCTGACGGACATCGATGGAGGTCACAGGATGCATACCCTGAGGCTCCTGCTCCTAGAGAGACTCCTGGAGTATCTCCCAGACCTGAGGATGGTGGGAGGTGTCAGGGCGATACCATTCATGCAGGTACAGTGATGTCCCGTCTGGTTGTAGAAGTAGGAGGACATATTAGCAGTACCTGTAGTCGAAATAGACTTCATAGTATACTAGAAGTAATAAGTCTTGAGAGGAGTCAAGAGAGACTCTTGGAGTGTCTTCCAGACCTGAGGATGGTGGGAGGTGTCAGGGCGATCCCATTCATGCAGGTACAGTGATATCCCGTCTGGTTGTAGAAGTAGGAGGACATATTAGCAGTACCTGTAGTCGAAATAGACTTCATAGTATACTAGAAGTAATAAGTCTTGAGAGGTGTCTAGAGAGACTCTTGGAGTATCTTTCAGACCTGAGGATGGTGGGAGGTGTCAGGGCGATACCATTCATGCAGGTACAGTGATGTTTCTTCTGGTTGTAGAAGTAGGAGGACATATTAGCAGTACCTGTAGTCGAAATAGACTTCATAGTATACTAGAAGTAATAAGTCTTGAGAGGAGTCTAGAGAGACTCTTGGAGTACCTTCCAGACCTGAGGATGGTGGGAGGTGTCAGGGCGATACCATTCGTGCAGGTACAGTGATACTCTTTGTGGTCGTAGTACATTGTAGTAGGAGGATTAAGTCATCAGAGTATCAGTACCTGTACTCGAAATAGACATGATAATATACTAGGAGTAATAGGTCTTGAGGCAGATTGATGGAGGTCACATGGTGCATACCCTGGAGCTCTTACTTCAAGAGATTTTTTTCCCCCTTTCACAGTTTTTTCAATTAAAGTTTAAATCAAAGGAACTTGTAAATCTAGACTGTCTACCCGTAAAGCTTGCTTTCCTTGTCTCAGTTCTTTTTCGGCTGTGCCATTAAAGTCCTTTGGCAGGACATTAATCTCGTCATTCTACGTTTACCACCCTCCACCCAGGTAATGGGAATAGGTACCCAAAGGAAGAAATTTCTTGAATGCCAGAGCGCCTTATAAGGATACACTGTAGCTTGGCTAATGCTATGTAATAATAGTACAACGCTTTAAAACCGTAGTATTTAGCGCTACATCAATGTAAATGGTATTATTATTGTTGTTATCTCCGTCTAATGGTCTTTACAGACATGTTGCACTCTATCATTCTTATTGTCTTGATCTTTCAGGTGATTCTGATGTTGAGCTCTGACCTTGACCCTGAAGATGACAAGGACAAGGGAGCCCTTGACCGTCTCCTCACCATCGTGCTCTTCGAGCTCCAGCTGGACCGGAAGACGTTTGGCGATGTCTCTGCCCGTACCCCTCACCACGAGGTGCAGCTGATTGTCATGAGGCTGCTCAGTGTCTTCATGTCACGCACCAAGTCAGGCACCAAGCTGGCTAGTGAGGTAATCAGATGTACCAGTAGGAAGTCTTAACTACGTGATGTGGTGCCTTGTTGACACATCCTTCACCGCGTTTTGATCTGCAGTTAATTTTGTATTTACTGCATTTCTTATCAACTATGTCCTTAACCTCAATACTGGACCCAGTACAGAACCAAATGCCACACAATTCCTGATTATAGCCCTAACCAGAACCTAAAGCACAAGTGCAATCAAATGTCTATAATGAAATAAACTCTAGAGCAAATATTGTTCACACAAATATATTATATATTCTGTTTAAGTATAGGACTGAACATTACCTTGCATCAACATTTGTTGTTTGAATGTTTTTATTTCCTTGCAGTCATCAACTCAGATCTCCCATGCTACAGCAGCTGCTCTGTTGAGTTGTGGAGCAGTGGATCATTGTCTGCTGATTCTCAAAGCCTTGCTTGACCACTGGAAAGAAACAGGCATAGATGATGTAAGTTATGATGTTTCAATGAATTCACTTCTGTTTATTGCCGTTTACTTTCATAATTTCTACATTCAACATTGGCATAGCAATTGAGCTAGCTGCGAGTAATATTTTTTAATATTTATTTAAGTTAAGTTAGGTCAAGTCACAATGGGATAGCGAACGAGACTTGACAAGTTCATTATCCGGCTCAGTGTGACGTTAATAAGTGCAGTGCATATCACTAATGCACAAGCATTTATTTGTTTTATAAAATGGGTCCAAAAAAATGAATATAAAGTCAAGAAATTGGCAACAAACTCGCCCAATCACACAGTCATGTGGGCCGCCATTTGCTTTGAATGACAGTCTAAGCAGAGCCTTACTTGTAATGCGTGTCTCAGTATGTGCATCAATGTCCTTGTCATTTGCCACTACGTTAAATTCAAAGCATCTTAATTTTTTACTCCCCAGAGATGCACATGTGCGCAGCGTAGCCATGTATTATCACTTTATGTAGCCATGTACATGTAACAACTTGGCTTAATTTTATTATTTTAAATGCATAAATCTAACTTTGATGTTTGTTTTATAGGAGCCTTCTCCTCCAGGAGGGAACCTTCTCAAGCCCCACCCTCCCTCAGCTCCTCCTGACATGTCACCATTCTTCTTACGTCAGTATGTCAAGGTATGTTAAAGGTGTACAGGGTGCTCAAGAAAAAAATAATGCAATGGTCTTCATCCAATTTCCATGTTTATATATTACAATGAGAGCACTCCAGTATTCTTGGGCTAGGATAATTTGAACACAAGTTGTGACATGGTTGATACGGCATACAGTTTGAAAGACAGGAGATGATTCAAATGTTGTTAGGATTGCACATAATTGAATTTTTTTTATGCATGGTAGCATGTACATGCACATGTCTGTATTAAAAATGATTGCTTATAAATTGAAGAGATTCCCAGGTTATTTGCTGTATCTCTGTTTCTCCTATTTCATGACTTCCACATGCATGAATTTTCCTTGTTTGATCATTTACATTGCGCCCCACTCTCCTAACATACAATAACGACATAATAATGATAATGTTGTATCGTGTATTGTACAGGGTCATGCAGGAGATGTATTTGAAGCCTACCCACAGCTACTGACTGAGATGGTCCTGAGACTGCCATACCAGGTAGGGTTTTGGTTTTGTTTGTTTGTTTGTTTTTTTCTCTCAAGATTCAAAATTCTAGTTTGTCCATAATACAGAAACTTGTTCCCCAAGGTGTTACATACAATATAAACATACCCCGTTAACATGATATTCTATTTTGAGAGCCATTCCAGCTCTCAGCAGACAGTGTATTACAATAACATTATTGTGAGTCACACCATCAATGCATAGTTAAATAGAAGGAGAGAGAGACAGCTAGAGCAAATGAGAGACAGAAAGAGAGAAAACAAAAGGGACAAAACGCAGAGAGAATGAGAAAGAGAGAGATTGGAGGGTGCTCTATTTTGCTTGAAGGATCTGCATCAAAGTGGTGTCTTATGGTTTAAACAGTAAACAGAGATTAATTGCACGCCAGAGTCTTTAGAGGGAAGATCAGATGGGCAAGACAACTCATCCAGTGCTTTTGTTTCCTCTTAAAACTCAAAACTTATTCATGATTTCAAGAAGGTTTATACTCGGACCATAAAACCGTAATGAGAAATCTGTTGAATAAATTTTGATATACGTTCTTTGTACACTCATTCCCTTTGTTAGTTGTCACGTAAAATTGCATTTTTTAGAATGTTCTGACAATAACGTTATGATTTATCATACTCCCTCTATTTGTTAGTAACAAATGTGTTCTTGTACTATTCTTCTAAATGCATTATTTATCACATGTCTGACAGATGAAGAAGATATGTGACTCGGCTCCTTCCGTGGGTATACCCATCTTTGATCAGGCCTGGTTCTACTATCTCTGTGAGGTAAGATAGAGTCCGCATATTATCCACAAGTTTATTGTCATGAAATTAACCCATTGCCTACCGGATCTGTCTTGTCCCTGTTTTAAGCCTATGGGAATGAGAGATTTCATTAGTCAACAGGTTAAAGGGATCCGGTAACTTTGTCTCAGATTCTGAAACAAAATCCTGGATTTAGCTCATAATATTGATAATAGCAAGCTCTTATATAGCGCTTTTCAAGACCAGAGGCCCTCTTAAAGCGCTTTACAGATATACATGTATATATTATTACCCTGGTCATCGGATTCAGGCTTACCTGCACAAAATGTATGCACATTCTCGACTCCCTAGGGAGCATTCCAGCCACTTGCTAATGCGCACACTTGCTAATCTAAGCACATTAACTTTCGCATCCTACCAGGTACCCATTTTACACCTGGGTGGAGAGTGGCAATATAGATCAATGTCTTGCCAAAGGACATTAGTGCCGTGGTGAGACTTGAACCGCGGACCTTGTGACCCACAGTCCGCTGACATATCCACTCGTCCACGACACCTCTACTGATGATGCAATGATAATTATAAACCTTTAGGTCAGTCAGGAACCCCATAACCCATCGCCTGTCTGATTATCAAGATATTCATGATTGGAATTACAAATTTTGAAAACCGTTCATCTGACAGTTTTCATAACACTCCAGTCTATTGGGGAAAACAAGTATGGTAAAACCGATCACTCAAAGATTTTTACTTATTGAGGCACTTCTTGATCATTTTAAAGCCCTTTTTTTTTAGGGCCATATCACAACATATCACAGACACTGATAACACGTACATGTAGGGCCGTGTATGTCAGATTTAACATTGTTAAACAATCCCTTTAACATGATACATGAAGTAATAAGGATACTGAAGCTTTGTACATGTACATGTAAGTCGCCATTGTTACTGTTATGTAATCCAGAATTTGCTTGTTATATGAAGCAGAGTGTATTTGAATGTTGTTGGGTATAAATTCAGTTTGAAATGCAGAATGTGGGATGCTTTGAGGGATTGTTTTATATATTGCTTATTTGATTGTTATGATATCAAGAGATTTAGCAGGCTTTTGAAGGTTGAGCAAATGGCTGAAAGCGAAATGAGCAAATAATTTCTGTGTACAAAAAGACAATTTATATTAGTTTGTCTTAGGCTGAAATATCAATGTTATAGTTTAACTTTCATAATGCTAAATTGAAATTAACCTTATGAGGTACAGGTAATATGCAATTGAGGTTATCAAAACAGGACATTTCTTTATAGGACACACCATCTAAATAAGATGTATTATATTTGTATACTTTAGTATATGATGACCCAGCAAACCCCGTTTGTGAGACGGCAGGTCCGCAAGCTCCTTCTCTTCATCTGTGGATCCAAGGAGAAGTATAGACAGCTGAGGGATCTTCATGCACTGGAATCGCATATGAGAGATATCAAGTAAGTGGATGGAGAGGGGTGGAGGAGGAAGGAATGGGGAAGAGAGGAGAGGAGAGAGAGAAGGGGAGGAGGGGAGGAAAGACAAGGGTGAAATTGATGAGAGGGACGGGGAAGGGGCCGCTTAGACAGCTGAGGGATCTCCTTGCACTGGAGTCACATATAAGAGATATCAAGTGAGTAGAATGAGGAGGGATGGAGGGGAGGAAGGGGGAGGAGAGGAGAGAGAAGGGGAGGAGGGACAGGAGGGGAGGAGAGAGGGAAAGTCGTACAGACAGCTGAGGGATCTTCATGCACTGGAATCGCATATGAGAGATATAAAATGAGAGGAAGGGAAGAGCAGGATTGTGGAAAAGGAGAAGGGTGAAGGAAAGGAAGAGGATTTCCAATTGCTCTGAAATCACACCAAAGAGAACCATACAACCAGAAAGAGAGAGAGAGAGAGAGGAGTTGAAGAGAGATAGACAGAGACGTGAATACAGACAGACAGGAAGAAAAAGATATGAAACAACAATGAGGTAGACAATAGGAAATATTATGAAAAGAAAATTGAATTGCCCTATTTTGTCGGAAGTTTTGCATTGAACATTGTTCAAACACACCTTCATGTGCGTTTTTCCTCTTTGAAAAAAAAAAGTGTCTCCATGAGACAGGACTGTTGATATGTATGTGTATTGTATTTTACCGTTTCTTTTTCTTAAGGCAAATTTGCTCTGAGAATGGACTGCACCTGGAAACTGTTTCTACCACTCCTATATCCCTACCATATGACACCCTTATTACTCTGGTAAGTTCATCTCTCTCTATCTTTACTATAATTGCACGTACCTCAAGTAACTATGTTCACCCTTTTTTTAAATCAACATTACATCACTTGAGAAATTAATTTTCGTTTGAATAGATATGCTGGTGCTAATGTAGGAAAACACAAGAAAAAATATCTCAAAATAGATTTCTGGATTTGTGCCATCTGCACAATTATTCAATTATTCAAATTTATTCATGTTTCCTACAAAGCTTTACAAATCAATTATAAGCATTTAAAACAAATGTAAAAATACATGTTGGAAACAGAGGGGTCCACTAAAAAGCAATGCTTGTACAAGTGTGAACACCTCAAATGATACTTAGAAATAATGAGTAATTAAATTAACTAATCTGTAATACAAAAGGAACTACAAAATAGGGGAAAGAAAAAGGGGGATGCCAACAGAGACGAGAAAGGGACAAGACAATACTTTACACGACAAAGATAGAAGAACACGGTCATAATACAAAGAGTAGACAATGACAAAAAGAAGTGAGAGATCGAGGGCACAGAAAATTATTCAAAATGATGAGCTGCATGTGGGATTGAGATGAAGATGAGGACAGAATGACAGAATTCGTTTTATTGAAGATGATTGCATCTGATGGTTGCGCATTGTATCATTCATAATTAGAATTGTTTGCAGAGACAATATTTCAAGGCATTTATGTTGCAGTTACATGTATTTCAAATGCCTGCTTCAAATGCCTACAACAAATAATAAGTGATGTATTATTTCTTGAATCTGAAATGTGATATGAAAAGAGATGGTATAATTCATAATAATAATAATAATAATAATAATAAATTTATATAGCGCAGCTTTTATACAAAATATATTCAGCTGCGCTGGTTAAGAGCTCCTTGTTACTAAATTCTACAAAATAAGATATCTATCTAATTCATGTGAAGCACTTCGTAACTGCAAGGAAAAACTGCTACCAGTATACAAAATACTTAGGTTATATTTCTCACATATATTTCTAAAACTTGAAATTACATTATATTTTTTGAATCAACTATGATTTCTATTGTTTAGATTGAGCACCTGAAGGCATGCCAAGAAGTAGCCACCTCAAGAACGACAAACTGGCAGAAGTTTGCCATCAAAGATGATAGTAAGTTGTAATCTCAAAATGATACTTATTTTAAGTCTTCCGTATTATATGATGACATTTACTGCCTGAATTCAAAAGAAAAACCGTGCATGGAAGAAGAAAAAAATACTATCAGATTCCACTTCTTTAGCACTAGATGATGAGCTTCCTAGTTCAGATTAATTGCAAAATTGTTTTGCCAAATGTATATACATGTATATATTACAATGCAACAGTTATATGATATTCAAATTTTAGCCACAGGAAACACTTGAGAGAAAAAAGAAAATAGAAAAAATACTGTATGCGGCCATTATTCATATTTTCCCTGGAATCCGCTGATTCGCTCCTAAATATTCATCATTTAATAATAATATAGCGTCTATACACTTGCTTTATCAGAAGTCTCTAAGCCCCCTATAATCATACGGTATAATAACCCTGGCTTTAGCAGAGCAGCTGTCCCGTGCTCTGCGTTTCAAGGAATAAATTCCACATCTAGGACAATGTGGATGAATTTCTTTTAGTGATAAAAATTTACATCCTTATATTGTGAGATCTACAAAGTTAGTGCTTTTTGTTATTTTCATTGAGATATGGAGGATCTAATTTTCATGATAATAATCATGTGGATATTTCTATAGCGCCTGTACATGTATCACCAGGCTCTGACGTTCATGGCGCTTTACACATATTACCCTGGTTATAGCCGAGCTGCGAAAGTAACTAGCGCTCAATCATATCAGGTACCCATTTACACCTGGGTGGAGAGTGACAAATGTAGATTAACGTCATGCCAAAGGACATTGGTGCCGCGGCGGGACTTGAACCCCCTACCTTGTGATCTGCAGTCGGGTGACTTATCCACTAGACCACGACATCTCTACTAATCTTTTTCCACCTTTGGTGTCTACAGCTGTTATCCCCAGTCTTCTCCAAGCGAGCTTCCACCTTGACGAAGGAGTCTCCCCTCTAGTCCTTCAGCTCCTGACCTGTGCCCTCTGTGGGGTCAAAGGTCAACCCACGTCCTCGAGCTCGTCATCATCGTCCTCGTCGAGCTCCAGAGCGAAGAGAGAACGTGAACGTAAGGAGAAAGAGAAGGACAAGGACAAGGACAAAGACAAAGATAAATCGGAAGAGAAAGGTGATTATTATTGTTTTCTGTTAATTATTTTCCCAATTACGCCTTTATTAAAGAGCATATTTATCAAGGAAATGTGGGTATAAACCCTCTTTTTTTTTTTTAGTGTGAAAAATTGAATGAAGGGTAACGATACATGTTCTTTTGGAATAAAGAAATATTTTATATTATTGTTTGGAGTATTATTTAATTGTCCAGGAGGTTAGACTGTTGAAGGTTCTGTACAGAATTTTCAGAGAAAATTCATGCGGCTTAACAATGCATTTAAAGGTCATATGTACATGGTATTTCTTAAAGTTATGGATTAGGTGTGCCTACACATGTAGTTGTATCATTTCTTTATTTTAATATGAGTAAGTAAGACAATATGTATTTTTATGAATAATCTATACGTTCTTAAAGCTACTTTTAACCATTGTTGTTCACTGTTCTCCTTCAGAGAGCTCTCCAGTGCATGATGAGGTGCTTTGTCAGGCATTGGTGAACCAGCTCAACAAGTCCATCAGCCGTGACATCCTCCGTCGTTTCATCAGGACCCATCTCCTGGAGTCCAACAACACAGCTCTGCGCTGGCAAGCTCACGGATTCTTGCTCTACATCTTCAGGTAAGATTGGATCATCATTTTCATGGACCATCCGATAAGTGAAAAGGGGTAATGTTAAAGCCCCACTGCACTTCTTGTAGCTACTTGCGCCCTCTATATAGCAAACAATGCCTAATCGGTGACCATTGGTCCCCCATGATCCCCCTTTTCTTATGTTAATTGAGAGCTTCTTTGATGAGATAACCACCGGTCAGTGACCATGCAGGGAGGTCTAATCCCTCCTGGCCAAACTAGTGCGATGAGGCTTTAAATAGGATGATGCCAGAGCCTCCTACTACACTAATCTTCATCCATGTGATAATAAAAGTATTAAGTAGAGGTGTTGTGGTCTAGTAAAGCTGATGGACTCTGCTGAGGGTGAAGTAAATAGGTACCTGGTAGGATTATTCCTTGAAATGCACAGTGCACCGATATCGGTAGCTGGAGCTAAAGCTAGGGTAATCATTTCTGAAGCTCTTTGGAAGCGCATAGAGACTAAGTATTATGCGCTTTACAAGAACGGACTATTATTATTATTATTAATTGTCCTAGGGTTGGTGGGATAGTGGTATGGGTGTTGTACTGGTACACTCACGCTTGTAACAAAAACTGTCATTTGATGCAAATGTATTTGATGTTTGTATAATAATAACATTTTGGTCTTATATAGTGCTTTTTAGGACCGCAGGCCAGTACAATCCATCATAAACAAGTTCTCTCTTGTGTACATTCTTGCAGGAGCTCTCCAGCAGCCAAGCAGGAGGAGCTGCTGGAGCTGATGTGGGAGCTGTGGCCGGAGCTATCCAACTACGGACGCAAGGCCTCTCAGTTCGTTGACCTTCTGGGCTACTTCTCCCTCAAGGCACCTTACAGCGTAGGCAAGGTAGGCTCAGGATGGATTCAAAGCATTGCTCTTTTTAACACTTATCACCTTTAAGAAGAAGAAAAGTGCCCATTATTTTATGAGTTTCGGGTATAAAATAATCCACTTTCCAACTCTTTGAGCCTTTGGAAGTAGAGATTGAGTAGGAAAAAAAATCAATTTAACATATTGATGAAAATGATGATGATGATGATGATGATGATGATGATGATGATGATGATGATGATGATGATGATGATGAGGGTGATGATAGTGATGGTAATAATTTTAGTGATGATTAGCAATATTAATGAGGACAATGAGGAGGAGGAGGAGGAAACTAGTGGCAATATCTATATTGGTGATGGTTATGATAATGCTAATTGGGTATAGATTAAACTTTGAATTATGATAATAATGATCATTAACTTGAATTAGTGTTATTACCGAAGTAGTAAAGACTAATTTACGAATGACTTCCAATACTATACCTACTATACCTAACATGTCAAGTCTTTCCATGTCTTGTGTTTTGTACAGTCCCTGCAGTATGTCCAGAAGGCAGCTGCTCTACTGAAGGCCCAGAATCAATGCCTAGCCAACCATCCCAACTCTAACATCTACAAGTAAGTATCAAATCATATTTAAAGCAGAATTAACCTCTCGAGTATGAAGCATTATCATGACATAGAGAGTAAAACAACTTTTCATTTGATATAAAAAGCATTGCTGTAGGCCAAATAATATCCTCTTGCAAGTACAATAAAAAGACACTACTGCACCATATTCACAACGTCAGAAGGATTCTGAAGAAGAGTTACAGTATGTCCTCCCTTGCGTCGAATGTACAATGTTTTATATTTTTCAGATAATGTTTTAAATGGCCTACAAACTGAAATTAACATAACGTTTGAGGTTAATTCCCCTTTAAAGCTTGAAATTTGTCATTCAGAAAGCAAGTAATAAGTAATATAATTTGTTGGTATGGTCAGAAGCAAATGAATGTATCTCAATATCTCAATGATAAGTTTATTTAGGCTTGTAGTTTATTCGTTAGTACATATATGCTCACATTTCTTGTCATGTTATGACTTGATATTTTTAAAAAACATGCAAAAGGTAATTTAAATATTGAGATATATTCATATATTTAAAATCTTCATCAACATAAAAGAATTTTTCCACATATGAACAAGACCTACGGTGCATTTGAAATATATGCTCTTTTTTAATGTCAAATTGTGACTTGATGTTTAAATAATCAATGAATGTTTTTTCTTTCCACAGCATGTTAGCAGGTTTGGTCGAGTTTGATGGGTTCTATCTGGAGAGTGATCCATGTCTGGTTTGCAACAATCCAGAAGTACCTTTCACTGTGAGTATACCGAAGGAATTCATCTATTATGAATGACAAAACTCTATCAAATTGCCCTAATGAACTTCAGAAATCTTATTTTGCAATTAATTTCAATATTTGGTACATGAAGTGTGTTTGAATATATCTATCACTCTATCTGTTTGTACTCAAAAATATAAGTTTAGGATATAGGCTTTAAAATATGTAAGTCAATTGATAATTGTGCTTAGGTGGTATTGTGTCTGGATTATGAAATTACCAGGAGATGAAGACAATGGAGTTCCAATGTCTTGTTGTGTATACATGAAACACAAAGAGAGAAAGAGACGGAGAGAGAAAGAGAGAGAGAGAGAGAGAAAATGCCTCATGTCATAAACTAGGACATCGTTATGTTGATCAGTATTTATAATATGCCATCCTATGATCTAAGAATGAAGTCTGAGCAAAAAACTAAAACTAAAAATTGCTCGTACTTGCTCATGTGCTTTACATGTTACATAAAAAAGAAGACTTCCAATTAATAGCTTTACATGGATTTTAAAGTTCTTACATGTATATCGTCTGTATCCACCGTCTTCTTATTCTTATTCCATGAAATTGAATATGCTTTGAGAGAGTTAGTAACATTCTCTGATCCTCATTTCAATACTTTACTGTAGAACATGAAACTGACAGCCTTGAAAGTAGACTCAAGAAACACGGCCAACTCCCAGATCGTGAAGCTGGTCGGCACTCACACCATCGCCAAGGTGACGCTGCGCATCAGCGATCTCAAGCGCACCAAGATGGTGAGGACAATCAACATCTACTACAACAACCGCACTGTCCAGTCAGTGGTTGAACTCAAGAACAAGTAAGTTTGGTTGGATGGTTTGCTTTCTCCTAACCGGCTATTAAGAAAGGCTTATGTATGCTTGTAATTAAGCAACCAGAGGACCAAAGTCCCCACAACTAGGCGTTGTGGCGTGCGCCTGTAATCCAGCTAAAAGTGGAAGTTACAAACTGATTCAGCAGAGGATGCAGGTTCGAAACTGAGTCACGTCTTTCGGATGGTGACGTTTAAAGGTGGGTCCCCAGACGTAAATAATCATATCTGATTGATACACGTCTGTAAAAACCCAATACACACACACACACACACACACACTGCAGTTGTAGTAAAACCACATTTACATGCATCACTCTAACTGCGTGATCACCTAATCATTTTCAATTAACATTTATTTCAGACCCACCATCTGGCACAAAGCCAAGAAATGTGTGCTGGCAGCTGGACAGACAGAACTCAAGCTGGAGTTCCCCCTCCCCATCGTCGCAGCCAACATCATGATCGAGTACGCGGACTTCTACGACAACCTGACCGCGTCCGCCGAGACCCTGCAGTGCCCACGCTGCAGCGCCTCTGTGCCGGCCAACCCTGGCGTTTGCGGCAACTGCGGAGAGAATGTTTTCCAATGCCACAAGTGCAGGTGCGTTTGCTTACTCTGTGGTTGGGTGAAGATGGTGTACATGCTGAGATAAATTTGATGGCCTGTTTATAATTTGTGTATTACTTACTTACTTACTTACTGCCCATTATGCCTCCTGGCACATAGGGCAGCAACAAAAGTCTTCCACTCCTTCCGATCCTGGTGTATTTGTGTTATTGTGTGATATTAAAGACTAAAGGCAATCAGATTGTTAGGGTTACATGACTTTAGCCCCACACATTCGCCTCGATCAGTGCCCTAAAATGTGTCTTTATGGGATGTATTTGTGATTATCTGTTGATTTGATTCTGAAGTGTACTTGGAATCTGTTCCTCCAATACAGATGGTCATTCCATACAGCTTGTCGCTAAAGCAGATTTGACCGTACTTGTAAATTATCTTGTGATATATCTTTCATCTCTCTTTGCACAAAGAGCCATCAACTATGACGAGAAGGACCCATTCCTGTGTAACTCCTGCGGCTTCTGCAAGTACGCCAAGTTTGACTACACCCTGACTGCGAGGGCGTGCTGCGCTGTCGATCCCATTGAGAACGAAGAGGACAGGAAGAAGGTAACGGATGAATTCTTTGTGGTACCATTGTCACCTTTAAGAATTCTAATTCTTCACAGAGAGGAAAGGAACCCTTTCCAGCTATTCATCTCCGTGCCAGAGAAAAAAATACATGGGGCTCGGGGCCAAAAAGAGCCCCCGAAATGCATAAAAGAGCCCCCCCAAAATGTGCATAGAGTTCAAGGCAAAACAAATTAAAGAGTGTTATTTTCATGCAAGCAAGCTTGAAAAGTAGCCCCCAATATTTTTTAAAACATTAGCTTTGCAATAACAGTGAATTTTAGGACCATCACAAATTGACTTTGCAAAATAAAGAAACAAATTATATTGGAGTGAAGGAATGTGTTGATGAGAATGCTACTATGAATGAGGTATTGGATTAATTCTTTTGGTACCATTGTCCCCCTTAGGCATTCTAATTAACTATGTAAAAGGAAGGAACCCCTTTCGAGCTATATATCTCGGTGCAGTTAATTTCTTAGCTTTGCAATGATAGTGAACTTTAGGACTATCAAAAAGTGGCTTTACCCCAAAAAATGAAGGAATGTGTTTATAAAGCTATAATGATTAGGATTTACATGATTTCTTATTTAGCATCTGATGATGGGGGTAACTAACTAGGCAAGAGCATCAGTTCCCTTCCTCCTTCTTTTGTATGGTAGTTAAATGCATTAATGATAACAATGAATAGCTTATAAGTTATTTACTTTATGTTATGAAAGGCAGTATTTCATTATAGAAAACAATACATGTCTATACATTTGCACGTGACGTGAAATGGATACTTTGCATCGGACAAGGCTCATGACATATTTTCCTTTCCCTTTAACTCTTTTAGGCCACCACCAGCATCAACTCTCTGCTTGAGCGAGCAGACCGTGTCTACCGTCAGCTCNACTGCAGTTGTAGTAAAACCACATTTACATGCATCACTCTAACTGCGTGATCACCTAATCATTTTCAATTAACATTTATTTCAGACCCACCATCTGGCACAAAGCCAAGAAATGTGTGCTGGCAGCTGGACAGACAGAACTCAAGCTGGAGTTCCCCCTCCCCATCGTCGCAGCCAACATCATGATCGAGTACGCGGACTTCTACGACAACCTGACCGCGTCCGCCGAGACCCTGCAGTGCCCACGCTGCAGCGCCTCTGTGCCGGCCAACCCTGGCGTTTGCGGCAACTGCGGAGAGAATGTTTTCCAATGCCACAAGTGCAGGTGCGTTTGCTTACTCTGTGGTTGGGTAAAGATGGTGTACATGCTGAGATAAATTTGATAGCCTGTTTATAAATTTGTGTATTGTGTGATATTAAAGACTAAAGGCAATCAGATTGTTAGGGTTACATGACTTTAGCCCCACACATTCGCCTCGATCAGTGCCCTAAAATGTGTCTTTATGGGATGTATTTGTGATTATCTGTTGATTTGATTCTGAAGTGTACTTGGAATCTGTTCCTCCAATACAGATGGTCATTCCATACAGCTTGTCGCTAAAGCAGATTTGACCGTACTTGTAAATTATCTTGTGATATATCTTTCATCTCTCTTTGCACAAAGAGCCATCAACTATGACGAGAAGGACCCATTCCTGTGTAACTCCTGCGGCTTCTGCAAGTACGCCAAGTTTGACTACACCCTGACTGCGAGGGCGTGCTGCGCTGTCGATCCCATTGAGAACGAAGAGGACAGGAAGAAGGTAACGGATGAATTCTTTGTGGTACCATTGTCACCTTTAAGAATTCTAATTCTTCACAGAGAGGAAAGGAACCCTTTCCAGCTATTCATCTCCGTGCCAGAGAAAAAAATACATGGGGCTCGGGGCCAAAAAGAGCCCCCGAAATGCATAAAAGAGCCCCCCCAAAATGTGCATAGAGTTCAAGGCAAAACAAATTAAAGAGTGTTATTTTCATGCAAGCAAGCTTGAAAAGTAGCCCCCAATATTTTTTAAAACATTAGCTTTGCAATAACAGTGAATTTTAGGACCATCACAAATTGACTTTGCAAAATAAAGAAACAAATTATATTGGAGTGAAGGAATGTGTTGATGAGAATGCTACTATGAATGAGGTATTGGATTAATTCTTTTGGTACCATTGTCCCCCTTAGGCATTCTAATTAACTATGTAAAAGGAAGGAACCCCTTTCGAGCTATATATCTCGGTGCAGTTAATTTCTTAGCTTTGCAATGATAGTGAACTTTAGGACTATCAAAAAGTGGCTTTACCCCAAAAAATGAAGGAATGTGTTTATAAAGCTATAATGATTAGGATTTACATGATTTCTTATTTAGCATCTGATGATGGGGGTAACTAACTAGGCAAGAGCATCAGTTCCCTTCCTCCTTCTTTTGTATGGTAGTTAAATGCATTAATGATAACAATGAATAGCTTATAAGTTATTTACTTTATGTTATGAAAGGCAGTATTTCATTATAGAAAACAATACATGTCTATACATTTGCACGTGACGTGAAATGGATACTTTGCATCGGACAAGGCTCATGACATATTTTCCTTTCCCTTTAACTCTTTTAGGCCACCACCAGCATCAACTCTCTGCTTGAGCGAGCAGACCGTGTCTACCGTCAGCTTGTGTCACATCGCCCTCAACTGGAAGCGCTGCTGGTCAAAGTTCATGAAGCAGGAGGCGAGAAGTCTTCAGTGAGTGTGTGATCTGAAAGATTTATTTCATTTTAAAACCCATTCCAGGAGGCACGATAGCTCAGTTTATCCTCATCACCAGGTCCCTCAGAGAGGACCTAAACCAGTCGGTCCTCTGATTGTTTACTAACAAGCATTTATGCTTTCTTAGCAGTCAGGTACATGTAAAATAACTACGACACACAGGTGAAGTAGAAATCCCAACCAGGAAAAGAGTTGTATACGAAGTTCATTTCCCATGATTTAGATAAATTAATTGACATTTTTAAATTCCTAGTGCAGTTATGCAACTGAAAAGTCAATTCATATGGGTTCTTAGATTGTGTAATGTTGCATGTGCCAACAAATTCAGCAGGGTTATGGGTAAGAGCCTTATCTAAAGAATAATCGCCAAATATGTTGGAGCCAAACATATATTTTTTCTTTCTTTCTTTGAAAGATTTACAAGTTCTTGTGAGAACTATACCCATGAAATAATTATACAATGTCCCTTTAAGAACCAACACATCTCTCAAAGAAAGAAATACCCCAGTCCTAATATAAAAACTACGCACATGGTGTATCCATTTCAGTTTTCTTAAATCACCTACCTCACCATGCAACCTACAAAGAACATTTCAAACATATATGCTAGAATACAATTTGTTCACTCACGTAATGCTGGCCTTTCAACTCCTGAAGCAACAAGACGCGTTAAAAAATTTGATCGTGTAGGTCATATTTTTGTGCGAATATACTGGCGTGTTTGAGATGGAATAATGCTGTGGTATTCTCGGGAAGTCTAGGAATCCTGCTGATGTTTTTTGGAATTACTTTCCTTCATTGGATCACTTTCTTGAGGGAGCTTTAATAAGGTCTCCTTGTCTTTTCTTCCTTTTTTTCTCAATTAAATGTATTATATGAACTTTATCCTTATACGTGTTCCTTTTATATACTCTACATGTTATAAATTTGTTAAATTGTATTACATTCATGTTGGAAGAAAGACAAATAAACTTGAACTTGAACTTTCCTTCCTCCTGCAGGATCTCTCATCTGTAGCGTCCAGCGGTCCTTCCGGAAGCTCCGGCGTGGCCACCGTGAATCGCGTCATCCAGCTCCTGGCTCAGCGCTACTGTGGAGACTGCAAGGGCACCTTCGAAGAACTGAGCAAGATCATCCAGGTATGTCAACCATGAATGATAATAAGAAGAACAATACTTATATAGCACTTTTCAGACCCTATGGCCCGAATTTACAAAGGAGGTTTAAATTGAACCCAAGGTTTAAATCTTAATTTACATAACCCATGGTCTTAAAGTGCAAAAGAAGCGTGACAGAGTCAGAGGTCCAATGCAAGGTATGCTTTTTTTACGCTTCTTTTTTAAAACATGGGTTATGTAAATGAGGGTTTAAACCACGGGTTAAGTTAAACCTCCTTTGTTAATTCGGGCCTATGTGCTTTGGAGAATAAGGAAGAGATAGAGTTGGGTAGTAAATACCATTCAAATCAGATACCAATTTATTTAAATGATGAATGATGGATAAATTAATTTTAAATGAATAGATTTAATGGTTTAATTCTAGATAAATTTTCCTTAATGTTGCTTATTATTTATTCAGTAAGCCTCCTTGTGACAATGACATATGAACGCATGCCTAATGAACTGCATGCAATCTACAAGTACTTTGTACTTTAATAGTTCATAAAAAAAATATTATTTGTCTGTAACAATCTTTGTGAAGGGGAAAGTTATATTGTACGATCATGAATCCATCTGTAATATTACAGAAAGTCCTGGCCTGCCGCAAGGAGCTTGTTGAATACGACTGCAGACAGAGGGAATCCTCCTTGAAAGCTGGAGGACCACACTCCGGTATGACCCCCCTCATGTCGCCCCTACCCAGCCCTCACCCCACCCCACCTGCTAGCTCCATGGCCATGGAGGTAGCAAGCTGCCAGCAAGAAAGAAGGTAGGATATATTTCTCTTCTTCAGCTTTAGGATGACAAACATCAATTAAATGTTAGCCCATTCAGTGGTACTGTTAGGTTTTCACATTTTCTTATTCTTTTTTCTTTTTCTTCGAAAGATGGCATCTATCAAGTTAAAAAAACATGAACTCTGAATCTTAATAAAAATCATAAAATTCCCATTCCAGTGATTAGACCAATATTTAAACTTTGTGCGGAAAGGTAGATACAATTATGGTTTGATGGCACACTTGACTGTCCCACTCATGCGTAGCAGATGAAGAGACAAGAGTGTTAAAATGATTAAGGTCCCCTTTTCCCCCTTCAAGCACTGTATAATGTCAAATCATTAAAAGATTGATGATATGATACTAATACTGCCTCTGACACCTTTTCTATTCAATTTTCTTGTTCTGTTTCATCTTCCAGCCTCGGGCGGTGTTACGGATGTGCAGCCGCTGCCACGGAACACTGTGTGACCCTTCTCAGAGCGCTGGCCTCTCACCCAGAAACCAGACAGATACTCGTCAATCAGGTGGGTAAAGCATCATTACTGTGACAAGCAATCACAGATAACAAAAATGAGATGAAGGAATGTAATATTGATAATGATATGTCTTGTTTACCCAGTATAGCCTCATCAGTATTAATATTGCTCTCCCTGAGGGCCCTTCAATCATATTATTACCCCAGCTTTAGCGATGCTACCATGAAAAGGCGTTCAAGCTTTTAAGGAATTTCTTCCTACCAGGTACCCATTTACCTTACCTGGGTGGAGTGTGGCAAATGTAGATAAATATCTAGCCAAATAACATTAGCATCTATCATATATTTATTGAAACTTTATGAGTCAAACTGCTAAAAGAATATTTTACATTACTTTGTTAAATAAACAAAATTTTCAAAGAAATATTGAGGATAATAAGATACTGTTATCTTGGATGAAAAGGTCTTTAATCATAAACATTCTTGATGACAATCAAAGGCAATGTTATGGGTAAGCTTTTTCAAATTGTACCAATTTTTTTTTAATTATTAGAAAATGACATACAGTGAAACCTGTATATAAAGACTGTCCAAGGGGGACATGGAAGAGTGGTCTTTATAAGCAGGTGGCCTGTATGTACAGGTTCATTTACTACATGTTTCAGTGAGAAATTATGTTTGAGGGAAACAAAAATGTAGTCTGTGAAGGCAGGTGGTCTTTCTATACAGGTGGTTGCTAGAGCAAGTCTGACTGTATTTTGCTATTGGGTTGTAGCGCATTGGCCATTGAGATTTCCTAACACAAATTAATTATGTCTTTCGTTGAAACAATGGCATCCTGTATCTATCTAGCTAGCGTTAATGCTTCTATTTCATTGTATCACAGGGTCTGATCCAGGAGTTGGTCGGATACAACATGCGTCGTGGATCGGCCGTCATCCGCACCGAAGTGCGCCAGCTACTCTTCCTCCTGACCCGAGACAACGCCCCTGCTACTGAGCTACTCAACGACATCCTCATGGCGAGGATTGGTACAGCTCTTCAAGGTCATAGGTCGAATCCGGACTTGGTATGTTGTTCTCTTGTGTTTGTTATACTATCCCCTCACATTTTATCCATTTTGTGTCACTTTAATTTTTTATCTTCTCTTGTTTGAGGATCTTTTCTTTTGCTATACTTCTTTTAGTTTGCAATTGTCATGATGATGCAAGCATTCCTAGTTTTCTAATTAAATAGATCACCAGTCCTTGATGGTAAATTGTCAAGATACTTGAATCATTACCCCCAATGGAAGAGCATCATATCATAAATCTCATCATCATTATAATGTATTGCTGGTTTTCTCACCTTGTGGAGTTTCATGTTGAATTTCCTTTATGATTCTATACATTGGATTAACCGATGACAATAATATCTCTGTATCACTCCAAAGCTTCTTTTTTTTTTAAATCAAAATTAAATCCAATGATTGCCCCTTCCCCTTTGTTTACTATGTTTACAATGGGATATTACAATAATTCTCAAGATTAATCATGACAAGCAACTTTGTTTTTATTTTGTTTACCCCTCCTGCGTACTGGTTTATCATCTTTACTCATTTTTCCCTCTTTGGACTGACTTTTTTTCCCCCTTTTTTTTGTTTGCTAGTCTCTTTATGTATGCATTCCTCTGGAATTTGATAATGTACATTATTTTGTATCTGCATGTTTTTTTACTGGTTTGTTGAAGAAAAAAAATATATGCGGTCTGTAATCTCTCATCCACAAGAACAACAAGGTCTGGCAGTCTGGGATTCGCTAGTTCTACCTCCTTCATGTACCAGTAATGTATTGTTATGATATTATACTTATAATTTTCTCTCACTTTTCTCTCACTTTTTTCACTGTCCAGGCTGGAGCTGTACGCAACGAGATGGCTCTGTTGATCCACACCATTGAGAAGGATGACTCGTGCTGGGAGAAGAGGCTCAAATGTGGTAAGCTTTTTTTTATTGATAAAAAAGATGCATCAAAAATTTGGAAATATCTAATCTAGAATCTGGATTAACTTCAAAATTAATCATATCACTTCAGATATTCATTTTGTTTGATATGTTTTCATCTCCTGTAATGTTTTTAAAGCAATATTTATATATTTTTTGCAAGACAAAAACATTTATGGACATACCTAAGGTTTTTAGTTACTTGATGTTTGTTTGTTTGTTTGTTTGTTTGTTTGCTTTACCTGACTGCTAATATGCTCTATACATTACGTAAACTGATATCAAATGCATTATTCTTTATATTTATTCTGATCTGAGCACGAGTAGGGCTACTAGCTTTTAAGCTACTGATAATAAAATACCATGATAAGGTATACTGAAATTGTAGTTTCGATCAGTAGCATATGGATCAAAATTGCCCTAATGATGACAGTATTAGTAAACAGAAGAGTTTAAATTCATGTATTTCAAGGACAGTTGACCAGAGTATATCATAACAAAATCAATACAATGGTTTCTTTTCACCGCTCAAGATGTACAGGAGATCTACACAGAAAATCTAGTATCACACATTTTTCTCTTACCTTTGCAGTAATGAAATTGTTCTTGATGGCTGTTAAGACGAGCAATCCAGTTGTCATGGAGAACATCACGTTGCCATGCCTACGCATCCTTCATCATCTGGTCAAGCCCCCTCAACCTACCAGCAAGAAGAACAAGGTACTTGTAAGAGAAGTGCCTTTCCTTATTCTTTGTGTGATCATTGTCTCTACTCTTTGTCTGTTCTCTCATTTTCTTTCTCTTTCTATCTGTCTTTCTGTCTCTTCCTCTCTCTCTCTCTTTCTCTTTCTCCCTCATTCTTTTTCTCTCTCCCCCTCCCTCCCCTTCCCTCTCCTTCCTCTCTTTCTCTCCTTCCCCTTTTCTTCTTCTCTCTCTCTTTCTATCTCTCTATCCCTCTCTCTATCTTTCTCTTGCATGATCTCAATCATTTCTCTTCATTTGCTTCTTACCAATCTTCTTTCTCTCCACCCCCCCCCCTTCTTTCCTTTCTATTGTGATAACCTCATATTCGTAGTACACTGTATAACCCACTCACTGCCATCTGTATGAAGTCTCGAATCAATTTATCTGAAATTTACTGTAAATTACCATTAAATGCATGTTTTTCAGATCTTTTTCACAATGACCAGAAAATCATTCACAGCTTTCACTTGAAAATATGCAAAAGGATTAGGCTGAAGCTATTCATATTAAGCAATTCCCAGAGGTCATTGATGTTATTGTAACCCCCAGGAGTGAATCTTTCATAACTGAAGGTGAGTGCCTGGGAGATGCCCGTCAGCACGATGCTTTAACTATCATACCTTTTTGTCATCATAACTGAGGGTGCGTGCCTAGGAGATGCCCTTCAGCACGATGCTTTAACTATCAAACCTTTTTGTCATCGATTCCTGTATGCCCTGAGGGAAGTCTTCACAGAGGATTTTCCCTGTATGATCCTCTTGAATGTGCAATTTTTTTCACTTGGCTGACAATTTGAAGCACAAAGCCAACTTCGTAATCCATCTGTTGAGAGCCAGAAGAGCTTTAACGCTCTGTTAAAGTACATTTGTTAAAACCCTTCTGGCTCCAAACAGATGAAATACCTTGTAGGGGGGAATCTCTCAGGCAATGAAGTCTTGTTCAGGCATGACGTAAATCGCCACTGGAAGAAGATTAAAAAAAGAGTAAAATATAAACCTATACATCTTGTTTGTTTGATTGATTTTAGTTCTGCGTTCAAATAACAAAAGGTTATACATTTTTACATAAGTACTACGTACATAGCAATTCATGTCTAATAATATTATACAGTGACCATAATACAAAGCATACAAACAAGTATAACAGATATTTGTATATATTTTCATTGAACTAAAGAGATAAATTACAGTAGACAGCCATCGTGAGCGGTTAGGCTGGAAATGGATAGCGGCCTCATCTAAATGACTGTCGGAGCTAAAAAAACAAAAACAAGGGCTCACAATGAAAGCTTCTATTATAGCGTACAGTAATTTCATTTTGCTGTGGTGTATTTATTATAAGGGCAGTTTACGTTTTACCATGTTATATATGAACGAGACTTAAAACGTTTTTCTGTATTCCTGTGTAGGAGAAGACTGTTGAGAATCTGAGCACCGTGAAGCCAGCTGGGAGTGATATCTACATCAACACGACTAAGTGGATGGGAGAAGGCCCGGTGGGATACACACATTGGAAAACTAGGGTCCCCACCAACAAGACTGGTAAGATACAGGATTAATGTGTGTTGTTCTATTTTATTTATTTATTTATTTTATTTTTATTTTTTTTAATTTTTTTTTTTTTGGGGGGGGGGTTGTAAGGGCACTTAAGAATGGTCGCTATGGTCCCTCAGAGAAGATACATATATAGTGATATCTACATCAAGTTGATGGGAGAGGACCTGGTGGGATACACACATTGGAAGACTAGGGTCCCCACCGACAAGGCTGGTAAGATACAGGATTAATGTGTGTTGTTCTTCTTTTTTTTTGGGGGGGGGGGGGG
>BEXV01002035.1:69386-79557 GCA_003118195.1 Hemicentrotus pulcherrimus | reverse complement strand
TTTTTTTTAAACAGGTCAAAAACATTACATATTCGGAATTGAGTTGTGAGTGTGGGTACTACGTGTGGTCTTTAGAGAGACAGAAGGGCGTTAACTCATATTAATAACATAGACCCAACACCCTCTCAGCTCTCAACAGATGATAATAAATCTTATTGGAATCAAATTAAGAAATTTACAAACTGAGCCTAGGCTATGAAAGGTGATTTCGTGTCAGTTATACAAAGCAAGTTGAAAATTTAGGAAATGTTTCAACATCCAGTAAGGAGTATATAATATGAATAACACTTAATGCAAGTCTTGTAAGCATGATAAGATTGATTAATAAAAAGACTTCTAAGATTTCAGCCTAAAGCCGAACGAACACTGTACGATCGTCCTGCGATCTGATTTTCAAAGACTTAGCAATCATACAAGATAGGAAAGCTAAACAAACCTCATCTTACTTATTTTCAGCTTCTAAATAATGTTAAGAATACTAACAACTGGAATTTTAGAGGAATTTTAGTGCATTGACCTCTTCTACTCGGTGTTTTATATGATTACAGAGATTGCGCCATCTAGCGTCCACCATCTTGTACATGTAGTAGTATTATCATTATTGTATTTGATTTGATTTGATTTTCTTCTGCATTCATGTAAGCATACAGTTTTTCGATAACAATAAAAATATAAAGTCCAATAAGTATTTTTCTGACAATGAATCATAAATAAGCAAAAACATACATATATACATACATTTTCATTTTCAGAAACGAAATGATAATCACTGTCAGAAATACTGAATTTCTCCAAACATTATAAAACATTATACAAATTATTTGCAGAAGAAGGACTGTCATTGTAAGCAAATTGCTTGACAATACGAAAGGCCCACACAAAAATCATGAAATTTATTAACACATTTATCAAGCAGAAACGTATAGGTAATTGAAAATACAACTTTCCATGATGGTGATGCAGATGAGGAAGATGATAATGACGATGATGATAATGATGATGATGACGATGGTGATAATGATTTAAATGGAAAAAAGAGATGAAATGATAGAAAATGAAGAGTTGACACAGATATTCTACCTTGAATATTCTGATAATAACATCGTTTTAACTTTGGCCTTAAATGAGTACAGGGAGCATCATGATTTAATAGACTCTAGGAAAGAGTGTCTATGGATCTATTGTTGTTATTGTTATTTATATATTATTATACAGTGTGTTTTCCACTCAAATGCGCACTGTGTAAGAAGATATCAATTCATTTGGGATAGCATAACATGACTTATGCATCATATTATCCAATCTTTTTTTTTTCAGCGAGTGGCAAGACATTATATATTATATGTTTAACCAAGAACAATTATTTCAATGGAAAAATTATAATTCAACTCACGATAGGTAATATTGAAATGGGGCGGTAATTATTCAAAGCAAAAATATCTCCCGATTGGAATATTGGTACTACCCAAGCCTTTTTCAATTCACGTGGAACAACTCCTGTAGACCGGGATTCGTTAATGATATCACAAAGAGACTATGCGATAACATTCTTCGTCATCTTTAATAGTTTACAGCTGATGCGATCTTCACCAGTTGCTTTATCTATACTCAGATTATCAATCCGTTTCAATACAAAATCCTTAGTTATCAAATTTAAATTAAATTGCTAATTAGTTTGACCAATATTATTGCCCGATATAGCAACAAATATTATATATGGACTGAATTATTCTAGTTCATTCATTGATAACATGTTAAAGGGACTTTGTAACATTATGCAGATGAGATAAAATGGTGCTGAGGTAGTGATTTCAATGCAATCGGAAATACTGATCTGATCTATTTTGATTCTCCCAACTTTATTATATACAATTTAGTTACATTTAAGGTGAATTTAAATCGTCTCAAAGCAATGAATTGGTTTTGAATAACATTCCAGACATGTAAATGTTGACAGATTTTTAAAAAGCCAATCCTCCGTCATATTTTTATGGAAAAACGGTTGGAAAATTCAAAAATAGTTGGGAAAATTTACTGTTAGAGGGTGTCGCACAGTGACGCATTCAAGGAAAACCATATATATCTTTGTGGTTGAGAATTTTTCAGAATGTTTACATGTTAGAGGGTTAGTAGAGTAAAAGGAATATAATAAGTAACATTTCCTACAATAATTACGCAGATTTTGTCATCAACCTTCAACATTGTTACCGAATCAACTCGTCAATCGATCCCAAAGAAACATACATCCATATATTTAATGTTTAATAGTAAACCGCTGTTACCCATGGTAGCCACATCAAGGTCAATACTGCACTTCCTGCGTGTATCATCACCCCAGTAATTTGAGGTATCCATTCTACACCTGGGTCGGGAGAGACAATGCGGACAAAGCATCTTGTCCAAGGATGTAAACACCAAGCGAGGATCGAACCGGGTAATCTCTCAAATGAGAGTCAAGAACCCTAACCAATATACCTCTCCTTCACCTGCATACCATAGATAGGGTGTTGCATAATGGCTTGGAATTCTATCGATGTAAGAAGCATCCATCTTGTTACTCGGGCATCATAAACAGGTGATTTCTTTGAGCTGATCTATATTCGGCACTATTTTGAATAACTTGTTGAGCTCTGTCTGGCCAATCTACAGCTTATTGCATGCAAAATATTTTTTAACAAAAGAAACTGCTTATGAAAAACAGAAAGTCATTGAACTCGAGCTTTCTTTTGGAAATAAGAACCTGAATAGCATACATTTCTTCATGAATACCGCTCATATTTTATTCATTCCCACGTCCTTCGTGGATGGCAGGTTGCTTTTTATAGTTCTGCCTCAGTAGACCTAATCATAGCATGGCATTTTCTGTCGAGAACGGCACCGATTAACTTCATTATGGTGACCTTAATTAAGACAAAAGAAATTATAGAAACTTAAAATTAACAAATTAACAACTTATCGGTCTCGCAATCCTGTGATTACCCTTCAAAAGGCCAGTGAGGCCGTTATAGCCGGTCTCATGGGCTATCTCGATGCAAACATCATCCATCTCGTTACTCGGGCATCTCATAAAGGTGATTTCTTTGAGCTGATCTAAGTGCGTCACTCTTTTGAATGATTGGTGGAGCTCTGTATGCCCAAGCAACAGTTTATGCATCCAAATACCGTTTAACAATAGGAACTGCTTACAACTGTTTGAAATAGGTGGCCCAAAATAGAAAATCACTGAATTCAAGTTTTCTATTGAGAATAAGAACCAGAATAGCATGCATTTCTTTTATTTTCTTGAATACTGCTCATATTTTAATAATTCCCACGTCTTTCGCGGATGGTAGGTCGCTAATAGTTCTGCCTCAGTAGACCTAATCCTATCATGCCTTTCTCTTTCCAGGACGGCATCGATTGATTTCGATATATTGACATAAATCGCGATAAAATGATTGTAGAAACTGAAAATGATTACATTAACAACTTTTCGGTCTCGCAACCCTGTGATTACACTTCAAAAGTTCAATGAGACCGTAAATGGCAGGTCTCGTGGGCTATCGGTCTCCCCAAACCTTTGATAATACTTCAGAAGGCCCGTGAGACCAACACTGCTGATCTCGCGAATGCTATAACATGTTTTCAGAAGGCAGATGAGACTGTATAGGTGATAACTGAACCCTCTGATGACAATTCAGTATTGGCGCGTGAGACCGATCTCCCCCTCATAGCGTGCCAAAAACACTTTTCCGTGAATTCCGTGCCACGCTCACTGAGTGATGCGCAGTCTTGCACGCACACATCCTTGTTGTATTTGTGTATAGCGTTTATTGTTATTTCGACTTCGTGTGCTTCACTTATACTACATTGGATTTGTCTGAGAAAGTTGCAACATTTTATCATTCAATTTGTCAGTTTGGATAATGGCTCCTCAGCCTCAGACTGTTAGGTACTTAGATCCAGATGTTGTAGGAGAAAATGGTTTTGCAGCAAAATGGAGTTGTGCGGGCAGATTCAGACAACTCAATGATAATGCTAGTTAACATTAGCTAAACTACAAGTTCATGAAAACATATTCATGTCAGTGGAAAGAGGGTTACATTTCTTAAAACTAAGCTTCATGTACAATTTTTTGTTCATACAATATACGAATGAGAAGTTAAAGTGGATCAAACTTTTGGTACAGATTTTAAATACTCGCACTTGAACCAATCCTAAAATAAGCTTGGCACAATGTTGAACACTGTGGCACTGTGTACACTTCAGAAGGCCCGTGGGACCGAGATCGCTGGTCTCGTCATAAAGGACGAGTCCACTGCAAAATTGAGTTACTTTCAATAGAAGCAGAGTAATCGATCAGACAAACAAATAAAACAAAGTTGGAGCAAAATCGGATAACCGATAAAAAAAAAAAAAGTCATGCATTTTTGAAACAGTATGTAAAACTATGAAACAATGAAAAGCTCAAGACTTCAACTTAAGAACCTTTAAGAACCTTCACCAATAAGCCAGTTCGTTAATAGCTTCGGAACGCACGACCCCCAAATATCCACAGATCTTTTACAATATTGATACGTCCCACTTCTGTATTCTAGAATAATCACTGTCGAAGTGATGGAGGCGCTTCATGGATATCTTTTGTTTGCCCTCATGAGAAGAATACTTCCACCTGCGTATCATATAAATGTACAGTTGGTACATAAATGAATACTTATTATGAACCTTTCATGAGCACGATACGAGTATTCCTCGCAATGGTTTTACAATTTGAGAACGAATGTCCTTTATCTGCATATGCACAAATCCTAATTACGAACTCGCTATACCTCTCCTTCACCTGCATAACATGGATAGGTTGTTGTATAATGACTAGGAATTCTACACCGAGAGTAATCGATGCGAGAAGCATCCATCTTAATTGTTACTCGGTTATCTCAAATAGGTGATTTCTTTGAGCTACTCTGCGTATGTCACTCCTGTGAATGTATTGGTGGAGCTCTGTCAGACCAAGCAACATTTTATGCATGCCAAATATAGTTTAACAAAAGAAACTGCTCATACACCTGTTTGAAATAGCTTGCCCAAAATAGAAAATTATTGAACTCAAGTTTTCTATTGGAAACAAGAACCTGAATAGCATATATTTGTTTTATGTTCATGACTACTGCTCGTACTTCGATCATTCCCACGTCCTTCGCGGATGGCAGGTGGCTTTTATAGTTCTGCCTCATTAGACCAAATCATACCGTGTCTTTCTCTTTCGAGATCAGCACCGATTGGGCCCGATAAAGTGACATAAACCGCGACAAAAGAGATTGCAGAAACCGAAAATTAACACATCAAAGGTAAAGACCAGTTTTGGAGACGCCCCCTCTCTGAAAATGAAATAGAAGCTCTTATTACCAACAATGTGAAAGAATATGTTTTGAATGATACGTAATGATACAAATTTTGCCGAGAAACCGCCTACTAATTGATATATTTGGTAACATATTATATCTATTTGTACCTAATAGATATTGCGCACGTGTCGCTAGTTCATATACATCTTTCTGTGTACAGTGCTTGTAACTCTACCAAGACTGGGCCAAATTTCTTATCATGTTGATGATTCTAGAACCTTGCAGTACATACCAATACGTATATGCTAGATGATCAACCTTTTATGATCGATTCCACAACGTTTCTTTCACAATGCAAGCACAAAACCATAACTGGTCTTTATCTTTAACAACGTTATCGGTCTTGCAACCCTGTGATTACACTTTAAAAGACCAGCGAGACCGTAAATGGCCGGCCCGTGAGACAAACATTGCTGGTCTCGTGGACGATTAGTTTCGTGAACCACCTAATAACTCTGACTCATAGAGTAGTTCATTTTTGTAGTTATTATGGTGCCAAGATATATTATGTATTACTATGAATGTAAATTTTCTTCTTGATATTAATATGTGTCTAACTGAATATTAATAATTACAGTGCTTATATAGCGCCTAACACTTATTTTGTCAGAAGTCTCTAAGCGCTCTACAATTATGCAGCATAATTACCCTGGCTTTAGCAGTGCAGCTGTTACGCGCGCTGCGTTTCATGGAATAAATTCCTACCAGGTACCCATTTACTTCACCTGGGTGGAGTGTGGCAAATGTAGATCAATGTCTTGCCAAAGGACATTAGTGCAGCGGCGGGATTGTCAACCTCTTGTTCCCTCCCCCTGTTGTATTGTGCCCGTTGTGTGCTATGCCATTTGTCCATGTGCTGTGGTCTTCTATTATTTCTCATATTTTCTCTTTTCTCCCGTCTTGTCTAGTCTCGTCTCTCGTTTTGTTGTTGTTGTTGTGTGTGTACACTTCTTGTTTTGTTATACCCCCTTTTCCCTATTGTATTCTGAGGGAGTCACACATATCTATTCATCATGTTTTATCCGGCTCAGAGGGGACCCTAATAATTACAAGCTCTGCATTTACCAGAGTGTCCTCGTCTTTCTTTTAGTTAACTTTGTTTTTATCATTGCCATAATTTATTTTGCACTAAAATGTGTTATGATCCAATGTTATGCTCTGTATGTCATTTGAAAGAAAGACGAATAAAATCTTATTTTATCTATCCTATCTCTTCAAAAGGCAAATGAGACCAAAATAGGTGATACCTTGGACTATTAGTTGGTCTCTTGAACGTACCCTCTGATAACACTTCAGAAGGCCCGTGAGACCGAGATCGCTGGTCTCGTCTTAAAGGACAAGTCCACTACAAAAATAACTTACTTTCAATAGAAGCAGAATAATCAGAAAAAAACAATCTAAAAAAAAGTTGAGCAAAATCGGATAACTAATACAAAATGTTATGACTTTTTTGAAAACGTATGAAAAACTATGGACCAATGAAAGGCACAAAGACTTTAACTTTAAGAACCTTCACCAATATACCTCTCCTTCACCTGCATAACATATATAGGTTGTTGTATAATGATTAGGAATTCTACACCGAATGTCATCGATGAAACAGCATTCGTCTTGATACTCGGTCATCTCAAACAAATGATTGCTATGAGCTGATCTGTGTACGTCACTCTTTTGAATAATCTGTGGCTCTGTGTTTGATCAGGCAACCATTTGTGCATGCCAATTAGTGTTTAACAAAAGAAAAATGGAAGAGAATATAATAGCCAGGAAGAAAAGAGAAAAGGTCAAAGAACTGGAAAGAGGAGGGAGAGAGAGAAAACAAAAAAGAAAGAGAGAGCGAGCTAAAGGGAAAAAGGGAGAGAATAGGCTTTTCAAGGAAGAAGGGTACAAACAAATGAAACAATAGGAAAAAGGAGTGGAAAGGAAAATAAGAGAGAGAGAGAGAGAGGGAGACTTCTCGGCCTGCACATGCGCAGCTAAGGGCCCTCTAATACAATTCAAGAATAAGCGATGTCTTTCGGTTGGATCGTTTCCTTTCCGGGGTAGACTAACCAAAAATTAAAAAAACGAGAACAAAATATACTATAATTTAAGATTTTTTTTTTTTTTTTAAATCAAGATCTCGAATTGTGCAGACGTTCTGGTCTTTTTGCAAAGTGCAGTTGCTAATGGGACATACCTTTCCTTAATTTCAATACCGTAAATACGTTACTTACGACCTAGCTTTCCACTGTGTGCTAAACTTCGCACGGACGGTAGAACACGGTAGGAGGGCCTTTAGTAGCGCGCTTTCGCAAACATGATTTTCAAGACCGTAAGCGGCCATTAAAGCGTTCGTTCTCTAAACAGGACGGAAGATCGTAATTCTCCCGTCGTCCTTGCTTCCGTCGTGTTTGCGAAAACGGTCTAGAGACTGGCGAAACCCAGCAAAAATGTTGGGCATGCCAACAACTTTTGCCGTGTGCCACCGCTAATACCCACACGGACAGAACCCGGTATGGGGACGGTAAGAAGACGGTATAAGGACGGTTGGGGCTGGGGGCAGGGGGCATAGTTCCCCCACTTTTCAAGTACTTACAAAATTACAAATGCCCCGTTTACTTTGACAAAATATGCCTCTATTACTTTGTTAAAGGGCTCCTTCCCCTTTCCACCTCTGATAAGTGCTCCTTTTATTTGACACGTACCCCTTTTCCTTCGACAAGTTCCTATTTCCTGCATTATGAGTGCCCCCTTTCATTTTCATAATTGCCCCTTTTCATATCTGGTCAGTGCCTATTTCAGGTGCGATAAGAGGCCCCATTTTCACCTCTGATATGTAATTTGACACGTGCTCCTTTTTTCTCATCCCTTGGAATAAGTCTCCCCTTTTCCTCTCAACATTTAACCTGCTCTTAATTTAAACCGACTAACAAAAGCTCGTTCGCATATATAGCTGAAGTAATTGTGTTACTTATAGTCTTCCGTTATGAGAATGTGCTTATAACCACATGAGGATCGGATTTTTTCCTCTATATTAATGTTTTTCCTCGCTCGTTTTGCCCCCTCGCAAATGAACATTCAGACCACCACATCCAACTGTAAAGTAGGATGCTTAATAAGCAACATCATTTGTGATGTATCGAATGAAACAAGTATTAAAATTATCCCAAATAATGTATTCATAATGCTGGTGTTTATACCAATGTCAAAATTGTGTATTTTCGTTTTAAGATTCCCATTTGTATGTGCCGTTTTGCCTCCCCCCTCCTATTCTGGAAATCGCTCAGCCGCCCCCGCTTCCATGTGTAGGCACCACGAGCAGAGATTTATTTTCGTAACCGGGGGGTGAAATGCAAGGGCCCAGTGGTTCCGAGCCCCGTCGATCCGCGGCCCTGACATGTAGGCTTCTGAATAAGCATATTTTTAGCCTGACTGTGAATTTGGGAATTTGTCATTTTACAATAAACGCATCCAAAAATATGATTTACCGGAAGAATATGTAATTTTAGCAAAATTTGTAAATCACTGGTATCGAATGAGAATAAACCACGTTTGAGTTTTACTCGAGGGAGGCAACTGCCCTTAAGCCCGATCAGTATGCCAGTTCAAGGGACGAGGGAGCATAGTGAACGAGAGGGGCGAAGTTCTTTGCAGTGACTACCCCCCCCCCCCACAGGTTTTTCGAAGTTTTGTTGTTTTAAACAATTGCATTCCTTAGCAAAACTGTATTATAAAACCAAACAATAAAACTTTTTTTAAAACCTCACTTTTCCTTTACTGGTAATTGGTGTGCAGTCGGAAGTGTTGTAGATATCAGCTTAGTAAGTATATTTTAATTAGTAGGGAGCTCGGGCATTGATGGGATTTCCATATAGCTCCGTTTAGTCGGTTTCACAACGCCCCCTATCGTCAGAGTCAGCAACCTAGCATGTTAGCCTATGGAATTTTACCCCCCAAAATCGTTTAAAATTCATTTTTTGTTTAAACTAAAAGCACATCCACCCCGACATACGTTATCACTAGCTCTTTAATTGGAGCCCTCATGTCTCATTGACTTTTGACAGTTCACCTAACGTAATTTTATCAAAATAGGTTGCAAGCTCGTCATTGCCTATAATACACGTGTGAAACAAGTCGAACTTTGGACTCAGTTTGCCAAGCGATTTTAAGATTATAGGTCAAGCACACGAAGGATAAGAAGTATGAGTTATCATAAATCCCTTCTGCTGGGTTCATTATGTCCATTTCATCCAACCCCGAACCGTCATTTTTCCATTTAGTAAAAGCAAACATTTTGCCGAGGTAAGCAAAACCATGAATATTCATGAACGGTCAGACAATACAGCCTCTAAGTACGTAACGTATAGTGAATGGGAATGGGCGATGATCCGTCCAGGAGGTAGAGGTCATTGGTTTGTGCTGGGAATGTTCCAGCGAGCGAAAATGAGACAACCGGAGCAATATGTTTTTCCCAATCTATTCATCTTGATGGATATCGCTTTGGAAGTTGAAATTGGAAATATCAGCCTGGCAAATATATATGTTATGTTAGTTGTTGTGACTCCTTACTGAAAAGAACAAGCGAACTATTAATTTTTGTAGCACTGATAATTTTTTCTTCTTCTAAAACTCCAAATCTTGTAAACATACAGTGTATTCTGTCCTTACGTGATAAACCAACGTAACACATATTTTCTACAATATTCACCTGTACATTCTGAAGAATATTATGCGAAGGAGGTTAGTGACCAAGCTCGAAGATTTGTGTACAGGCGCGCCGGAAACATTTTTGGGATGGGGGGGGG
>BEXV01002034.1:46732-57358 GCA_003118195.1 Hemicentrotus pulcherrimus | reverse complement strand
AAAATGGCATTTTACGCCTCTCCACGATATCTATATGATTTCTCAGCAAATTATTCGTGTTTTTCAAGAGAAATTCTTTCCATCCATATGTAATTTGTTCTAATTATCAGTTTTTAGTAAATTTTCTTTGTGTAGCTCCTTTAACAGAGAGGGGATGTTGACTATATCGTGACTAAGAAATTTATATCAAAGCATTTCAATGTTATCGGTAATGGTAAAACCCATACATTAATACTGTTATTTTTCCTGTTGTCTTGTTTTACTGTTATTTTGAACATTTTATATTTATAGATACAATTGAGGTTTTTTTCAAGCAATTAATTTGAAAGAAACCCTCGGGCAAATTGTATTTCATCTCAACAGGTACTCAACGTTCCCGTTAAACAAATAATTATGTACATGGAAATACGACGAAAAAGTATTATTCCATCAAATTTGCTTCTATTTTATTGAGGGGGTCATGTGCTTTCGTCAAGCATTCCACACACAAGTAATATTTTGAACAATTTACGTTGATTTGAAGTTGAAAGATGTGAATTAAAGTTAATTAAAAAACAATTGTTGAAGATTTAAAATGTACATGGACAATGATAATGGGTTTAAATAATGAGAAGATTCAGTAATTCTCACTCTTACTTAAACTATATGTTGCAATAATCAGTCAATGCTATAATGATAATATTTTATCATCTACAAACAATTCCATTTAGAAATTGCTACTTGTACTCGTGTTTCTATGGATCATAAAATACAGATGTTAAGGAAAAAGACTGAATATAATTTTTAAAAGCGACTACGTAAAAATTATATAATTTAGTGAACAAATCGGTTTCAATATTGAGGGGAGCATTTTGTTTTTTGTGCTATTTATGGGCAGTTGTAAATGTATGCCATTCAAGTATCAGGAGGATGGAGAGATTTCAAATGAAGTCAGAAAAATTGTTTCCCAATTTCAATTAAAACATTTAATCATGCAACAGTTCTTTGTTTCTTTATCTGAGATTAATACTGTCAATTGTGCAACTTTATTTTTATTTCACATAATTTTTATGTGATTACAACAAAACAAAATTCCTATCAATCCTTAACTATCGCAGGAAAGGCTCTTTAGATGTAAATATTTATTTGCTCATTTTTGTGAATGTAATTCCATCAATAACTACTCTCTTTTCTATTGAGCCTTTTCTCTCCATGTTTCATGCCTTGTTTTTACCATTGATCAAGATGGTTCACAGGTATACGCATATGTCCTACTAATCACTTTTCTTGGGAATGCCTTTCACTCTTCTACCTTATAGCAGGCATATCTCGAATTAAGGTGCTTTGTGATCTCTCCACTGAAATAGAACCAGTTCTTGCCATGGACCTCTTCGTCCACCTTATCAGGGTGGTAGTGAGTGATGGCAATTAGGAGCAGCTTCCTTATGGAGAGTTTCTCATCAAGCTTGGCTCCCGGAGCCTTGGGCGGCCACGTCTTGTAGATGTCCTTGACGAAATCCAGATCACCCTTCTTGGTGGCCATTTCCGAGAGTTTGTCAACGTCTTCCTTCATTTCCTTGAGGGCAGCTTCCTTGTTCTTGTCTTCCTCTTCGTCCTTGTTCAGACGTTTCTGGAATTCTTTGACAAAGTTTGTGGATTCCATGAACCAACCTACAGTAATCAACGACAAAATATCAATATGTTGAGAGCCCAAAGGATGCTAGGTCATATTGTCCGTTAGGAGCCAAGACATTAGCACATACACGTTAAGCATAGAGTTAATGCCTTTTTGGCTATGAAAGGACGGTATTCCTCCCAGGAGACCAGATATTTTACACTGGCAAACTACTGCTCCAAGCTTTATTTTATCAAAGATACATGGATTAAGATTGCTATTTGATTTTGAACCAGGTATAGGATAATGAGTAGGGGTAGGTACGGTGTTGGGCCTTGATTGATATTAGTATTAGTAAGCCTAACAAAAATGTTGTGTTGCCCTATTGGTGTCAAAACATGGGTCGGAAATCGTCTTTCTTTTTTCTCCCTCTTTGGGCTGATAATTTTCGGTTTTTAATGTGTTTTTTAAAAAATTTATTATACATTTTTCTATTCTAAAAAACGGTAACAAAAAACAACCTTTGTTTAAAAAGTGTACCTTAGATTTCGAGAGTTTGGTACGTCGGTCGCAAAGGGCAATACAACATCTTTGTTTTTCGCTTTATAAACTCTGCAGAACAAGTGCTGCTGAAGCAGGAGTCATAAACTACAGTTAACGCCTATCTACACTAGTTTGGCCAGGAGGGATTAGACCTCCCTGCATGGTCACTGACAGGTACAAAAGAGCACCCTTAAGGCCCGGTCACGCAGCCTTTCGCGTCTGTATCGCGGGTACAATTTCGCGATTTTTTTTTTTGCCCGCGGTTGCCCGTGGTGGAAAATGTGCAAAATTGGCTTACCCGCGGTTTACCCGTGGTATGTCCTTATCGCGGGTGAAGCGCGGCGGTACCGCGGCCTACCACGGGTATAATAAAGCAGCCGAACCGAAAGGCGTTTGTCCGTGTTTACACGCGGTACACACGCTAATGCACGTGATAAGAACGCGGAACAAACGTGCTACGACCGTGCTCCACCTGCGATTACCCGCTGAAATTTCAAGTCCTACGGCGTGTAACCACGTCTTAACCGCGGCCGTAGCACGTCCTATCACGTTCGTTCCGCGTCTGTACCGCGTCTTTACCGCGTGTGTGCCACGTGTACTGCCCGCGATTACCCGCGGTATAAATTTTTGGGCAGCCCAAAACTTTTTCGCGCGGCCAACCGCGTGTAACGACGGGTAAAATACGGCTGTATCGCGTCTTTATCGCGACCTCAAAGCGTCCAACAGCGTCTGCTTCACGGGCAGAAATTTTTGGCCGTGATTCGGCCGCGATACGCCCTTGGAGGACTGTGTGACCGGGCCTTTAGCGGTGCAGACCGCTTGTACAATAGCAGCCACGTATTGCAGACTTGCACCCTATAGGTGGCTGCTATTATACCAGCGATCTGCACCCCAAATGTACCCCTATTTCTAAATTGACTCTCACACTCTGCCGTGTAGGCCTACCGTGTGCCACTGTGCGCGAAAATGTCTGCGGACGGTGGAGAGTGGCGAGGGCACACGGTGGTTCTTTATCAAAGCGGGCAACACGTTAATAGGGCGTTGGCGCTTATACACACCCGGTGGGACCCGGCGAAAGGACGGTGTTGAACGGTATGAGGACGGTATGAATACGTTATGAAAAGTTGAAAACGGTCACACTGTATGAACACGTTCACACCACGCTCATAACCCGTCACAGAACGGTGATGAACGGCAACAAAAAATCGGGTATTTATGGCAGTCGTGTCATGACGTCAACAGTCCGGGGACTCGCTCACAGGACGCTCCGAGCGATGAGGGGACGCTAAGTGACTAGTAGGTGGCTGCTACAAACCCGGTGCACAAGTTGATGACCCGGCATGGGCCCGGTACGGAAACGGCCAATATTTTCAACAAAAGTCAATATGGGCGGTGAAGACGCTAGAAGCACGTTCAACACCCGGTATGCGCCCGGTGAGAACGGTCAGAAGATGGCAACGAAACGGTGAAAAAAAAAAGATTGCGGCCGGAGACAAGTTCGCTCAAAACCCAACGTTCTGGACTTTGTAGTTTTTTAATAGCCCGGCAGGTGGACGGTAGGCCTACACGACAGAGTGTGAGAGCTCCATTAGTGTGTTATTTGACGTCGGTTTAATTCTCTCAAGACGAGTCGCCGCTTTTTATAGGCACAGTCAAACGACCGCAGCCGTTCGCGCGGTGGCTGTGTGTTGAGCACGCTGTGCATGAGCGGACCATTCCTCTCGTGCTAGCAACAGCCAATATGTTGTGCATTCGTGGGGGTTTTTAACATGTGCGCTCTGTCTTTATACAGTCTGTATGCACCCAGCTGTATACGCGCAGCACGCTAACAACACGCTATGCGATCGGTGTCCGCTCGCTATCTTCTCCCAAATCCTGACAATAGTTGGGCGCTCAACGATGCACTGACCTTATTTTTCTGATCTTTAATGTGCGGCCGTGTGTCGTCTATGTGTGACCTAGTCTAGTTCTGGACCATTTTATTGACGTTTTGTATTCGCCGACTTTAAGCGTTAAGCCGAGTGATGGCGCGATCCTTTGTGACGGGTTCTCGGGATCGCGCCATCACTCGGCGTAACGCGTATTGTCGGCAAATAAAACAATAACAAATATTATTAAAAAAGGGTCCAGAACTAGACTATGTGTGATCGGGCCTTGGTGCAGTGGGGTTTTAATGCCCTCCTGCCTCCCAACAGAAGACAATTCAAAGTGCAATCCCAACCAAAGAACACGTGTAAACCAATGATTAATTTCGATATGGGTTTCGACCCATATCTCACAAAGATGTATTATTATGCAGAAAATTATGGGGTTTAAGCCTTTGGCAAACAATGCTCAAAAAGAAATGTTCAACTTGTTTTAATTGAATTAAAATACAACTAACATTATGTTTGAATAAAGAAACAATAAAGAGTATACTCACGAGCACCATGAAATGTCCTTGGGGTCATGCTCAGTGCCAGCTGAATAGCTTTCTTGTAGTAGTCTTTCCCTCGAGATGGCAAAGTAAGGACCTAAACAAAATACAAAAACTCGTCTTGTTTCAGTGATATTTCAATACGATTTGCTACATAATTGAGCATTATTAGATGATTACTGCAACTACTCCAAAAAATAATCCTTTTCTTTCCCTAGAGTTATACTAGTTCAAAGTGATGTTTACAGCTCTCAAATGGTTATCAATATATGGTCATGACAAGGCTAAACAATTTATAATTTCATGTATATTGACCTCTATAGACCTTTGGCCATCTAACCCTAAAATCTTCTTATTTGATCTCACTATCATGATGAAATTGGGGCTAATTTTGGAGTTCATGGCTAAATAGATCTTGAGATATCAATAGTAATGCGAAAATCCTGAAATGTCATGGAAACTGACCTCTATGACCTTTGAAATTGAACCTAATTACTCCAAAAAAGAAATGAGTTTGTCTGCCAATGGTGATGCCTTCTAGCACTAATCCTGACCTTTATACCTAAAATGGTTCTCAAATTATCGCAATAATGAGAAAGCTGGACAGGCGAATAATCCAAAACATAATACCTCCCGTACCATCTTCAGTGGATGGAGGCGTAAAAACATCATATCCGAACAATGAGATACTCACAGATGCATAGACACTGAATAAGGAATATCTGAAGAAACACATATAAACAGTTTTTCAAAGAGGCGATATGAACTCACTTTGCCATAGACACGTCCAAGTCGACTGTAAGCTATAGCCTCCTGCTCCATGTCCTTATCCCTGCATAACACTGCTGCTTGTTTGTAGAAATCTATCACGGTCCATATTGTGTCAGTGTTCACTGCTTCCTCGTTCTTAAAGTGGTCTTTGAGCAAGTCATCACCTGAAGAACATAAAAGAAAACAGATGAATAATTTGACATCGCCATTCTCATTCTGCACAGAACATGATAATTGATAGTGAAATGTTACATTGCAATATTGTAGCGTTTTTCTGGTCCTATAGATAAGTTATTGTTTACATGCACGATTGGTTACAAGGATAGCTAAAATGAAACTGTATCTCAATGATATAGCTGATTTTCTAGTCTTATGCTAATTTGATTTTGGAAAAATATAGTTGACATGTAACTGCAAACTGAAGCGTCTGTTTCTTTTCACGTTTCAATAAGTGATACAAAAATCTTGAACTGATACAAACATGTCAGAATGATGGTACAATAACCTATCAAGACCTGCAAACCCTATAGGAGTTCAGGGATTCAAGGGACCCCTCCCCCAAAAAACATTTTACATTCAAATTTCTTTCCTTGTTTTGATTGAAAATTAATACCCTAAATATTAGGCCTATCTTTTAGGAAGGAGCATTTGTTATTATGTCTTTGAAATTTCTCTCCCAGGTGCTTGGGATGAGTTAAATTATGCAACGGTCACAAAGGTTCGTACGAACGATAATTTCGTACGAATCTCCCTGTTTTTCCATTGTCTTCCCGAATTTCCATTGTCTGAAAATCGTTCGTACGGCGTTCGTAGCAGTTCGTAATGGCATTTGCGACCGAGGCTTTACCTGTTGCTCGTGCCATGCTGGACTCAGCAACACATGTGTGGATGTAAACATCTTCCTGTACGGCTGCTATTTCAGACTTGATAGAGCAATCTCCTTCACAAAGCCTCTGGGCTTCGTGAATAGGGAAGTAGCATTCTCTCATGAGCCTAAAAATCAAGGGAAATCAGGCATAATTATGATGCTTCAAAGTAGAGCACGTTTCCTATTCCATTATATTTTAAAGAAATGATATACAGTTCTGGTATAATGATACATTTTCAAACAACAACATTTCTTCACAAAACCTCTCTGCTTCTTGGATTGGGAAGCAGAATTCTCTCCTGTACCTGAAAATCATTGGAAATTGGAAAGAAGATGCTGTTCAGAAGCAGTAGCAGTAGTTTCCCCCCTTATCTCTATTAGATGTCTTTTTTTCTTACTTATACTGTTCTAGTCACAGTGAAAGGGATGATTAGTGTAATATGAAGTATTCAGATAGTATCAAGATAATCAAAGACTTACCTGTAGCATTCTTTGTATTCTCCATTTTGCCAGGCTGTAAGACCTTCATGAAACAGGAATGTTGCATACTGGATGTATCCATTAGCCTTCAGCCTACAGTCTGGTACATAGCCCAACACCTCACTGAAACCAGCTATCCTCTCTGAAAATAAGCATTATCAGGGACCAACTTACAAACACAATTTACATAAAACGTGCTTGTTAATGATATGAAGGATTAAGAATGAACATCGATTTCTTGATTCCTTACCGGAAACGGGGAACAATAAATGGAAGGGGATATTGTTAGTCATAACAGTTAACTCTGCATAACTCGAAGTCTCACAAGTCGAATTTTTCCAAGTCGGATCCATTTATAAAAAAATAAACCACACAAAATATGTGTTTATTTACACTTCCTAAGTAAAATTGTGCATAAGTCTAACTATTTGTTTTAAAACTGTACACTTGTCTTGCCAAATTTTGTGCAAGTATTCAAAGCAATGTTCAAATTGCTACACGCAATATCAAGGTCATTATCTCTATGAATCACAAAGATAAATTCCCTCCCACTCCCCGCACGTACACACACACACACACATACTCAAAATCACTCGTCTGATTAAATTATATACCTGTTTTGTCCAGCATAGCCAACCATTCGCATGTCTCCTTTAAACAATTCTCCCAAGATTCAACCAGCTTGACACCCCATGGTGCGCTTTTGTAGGACCTCAGAACATATGCCAAGCAGAAAAACTTCAAAGCTTCTTTAAAATGATTCAGGATACTCTGCTCATAAAAGTTACAAACATGTACCTCAAGAAAATGGTCAACAAAATAATCTGATATTTATATACATTTTTTTTAAACGTATACTACTAATATAATCCTTAAAGAAAAGAGAGAACTAGAACTCAGTAATGTAGGTATAACTATATAGGTGCAATTTTGGTCCGGTTTTAAGTCAGAAATTCAATTATGTTTCGTATAATACCCCTTCACATGCACTTACCAGTCCTTACGGATCGCACAAATTCACGGATCTTTCGCAGATCCTTACGATCTGACCACTTTTGCGACTGATTTAAGAGTTGGTACAATTTATTACGAGCTATTTATGGTTTGTTACGGATTATTACGAGTAATTACGATGTTATTACGGCAGAATTCCACAATTTGTTACGAGTTGCCAGGGATAACTTCGAACAACTTACGTGTTAGTTAAGAGTATTTACGAGTTCTTACGATTTTTAACCTAAAAATAACAACTGAAAATAAAGTGTTCAAATTTGCAGGCTCATACCTTTCCCCAAAAAACTAAAGATTAGGTAATAATTGGTAAAGTATATGTATCTATTTGTAAAGTATCGTAACTATATGTCAAGTGCTCGCAATAATTTGTAACAATCCGTAAAGCCTTCGTAACACGATCCGAACGAAATCATAAACAACACGTAAGCACTCGTAATAATCCGTAAATAAGCCGTAAACTAATCGCAAACTAACCAAAACAAATCGTTAACAAAATTGTAACGAGTCATTTACGGATTCTTGCGAGCAGTTTACGGACGCTTACGTGTTGTGGCGAGAGGTTTACGATACTTACGGATTGTTACGAGCTATTTACGAGTTATCTACGAGTTATTTATGGGAAAAATCAATCCGTATAGACAATCGTAAGAAGATTTTTGACATGTCAACAGATTTGGCCCTCTCTTGTGACGAGTTATTTACGGATACCAGCGAGGCATTTACGAATGCTTGCAAATGACTATACGATTTGGCGATCCGTGACGACTCGTTAGAAAAATCTGTATAATTATGTGAAGGGGGTTTAACCAGTGCATCTTTTCTATGACAGGCCTACCTTCCCTGCTTCTTCCGTCTCACTCTCAAGAGCAATGGTTGCCAGCTTCCAGGATGCCCATCCGATGTTCTTCAGTGCGGAGGCTTCGTCGTCTTTGTTACTGCTACACGCAAATGCACTCTGGTAGCAAGTAATGGCATTTTCAAGCCTGCTGATACGTACAGTGCCGCTAAAATTCTCAGTGGCTGATTTGTAGAAAATGTTACCGCGCTCTCTTTGCTTTGCAGACCCCGAGAGTTCTCTTGAATTGGGGGTAGTCACATGGGGTTGGGTATTTTCTGTAGATAAAGAAAGAATCAATGAAAACCATTTCCTTACACTGTAGTTCTGATATACCTTCTAAATTCTAGATTTTAGAAAGGGGGAAGCTGTATTACATCACCTATTTAAGCCGCTGATTTGTTTTTCTTCTTCCTGTTATATTCTTTTTCTTCATTAATTGAATATAAATTGCAAATTAATAAGATAAAGAAAAGATACATTGTGTGCTTACTTTGCATTACATGCAACTATTAGTTAAGAGAACGAAAGTGAAGTCCTACCATGGAACTATCTGTTAAAACTCCTTGGTTCTACCGTACACAATAACTGTACTCTGTTACAAATTGTCAATAATGTTGGCTTTAAAGGTACAATGTCATATTTGCAGCCCCAAAAATGAAAATATTAAATTCCAACGGCATTTGAAAGATAATACTAATTTACAGCTTCCCTCCAAAAAAATGGCTTGAAAACGTATGTTAGTGGGAAATAACGACCATCAGTTGTCGAATCGACTTTAGTGATTGCAATCACTAAAGTAATAGTCTTTTTATACCCTCGTACCAAATGGTCGTTCTTTTTGTGCTGCACAAAATAAAAATGAATATGCCTTTTACATCAATCTACACCAAATAACACATTCTGATGCAGATTGCTATAAAAGTGAGACTGCCTGAGCCGACGCACCGTTTCACGGGAAAAGAGTTCCAGTGCGAGACAGATTCTTGTTGATATCAGCTCCTTTTGTAGGATCATATGAAGTTTTTAAGTGATCTGGAAAAGAATAAGATTTTCCGGTTGTGGATTTGACTCCGTATAACTGCTTCCCTATTGTGTCCCTTGAAATGAGAAACTAAAGTGCGGATTGGTTTTGTTTCACAGACCGATTCCAGAATCTTTACTTCGGTCATGATTGTCAGTATCATCCGAATCAGAACCTTTCATATCCTGATTCAAAATACAAACCAATTCTGCCATGTATCCTTTCGGATACAAATCATACATCACCACCAGGGGCGGCGATTTTAGGTTCCCCCCTCCCTTTCAAAATTTGAAAAAGTGCTCTCAAAAAATGTATAATAAATACTGACTAAAGACTGCAACACACTTTTCGGCTTTAGAGGGCCCAAGAGTGCAGCGTTTAAACAGATAAAAACGCAAAAATCTTCTCACTCGGTAGCTACGCTCCCTCGCATAATATCTTTCAAAATATACAAGTAAATACCATATATTGCTAACGTTTAAACTAGAGATTTGCTAAGGAATATAATTTTTAATACAACAAAACTTCAAAAACATGTGAGGGGATAGTCACTTCCGTCATCTTCACCCCTCTCATTCACTATGCTCCGTCGCATTTGCGTACTGATGGGGGCGGGGGGCTTTAGGGGCGATTCCCCCAAAATGAAATTCAAACGTGGTTTATTTCTAATTCGATACCAGTGATTTACAATATGTTGTAGAAATGACATGATTTTCCCCTGACTTTCCTGGTGCTCTGGACACCATCAAGGGCCCTAAGTCGGGCCCCTGGTTGTTCATCTGACCGAAATTGAATGCCTAAAACGCCTAAGCTTCCAGGGGCTCTGCTCCCTGGACCCCACTAAGGGCCCTAAGGCGGCCCCTTGATGCTCATATGATCGTAATTTAACGCCTAAAACTCCTGGGCTTCAGGGGGCTCTGCCCCCTGGACCCCACCCCAATAAGTGACCTGCATGCCAGTGTCACAATAAGGTATCAAAATATGCTCATCTGACTGGAATTAAATGCCTAAAACCCCTGAGCTTCAGGCGGCTCCGCCCCTAGGATGCTCATCTGACCTTTAAAAACCCCTGAGCTTCAGG
>BEXV01002034.1:29371-46572 GCA_003118195.1 Hemicentrotus pulcherrimus | reverse complement strand
CCCCCCCCCCCGGTCATGAAAAAAAATCGCCGCCCTTGATCACCACATCTCCAACTCGTAGTGGGTCACCCGGTCGCAAACTAAATCTTGAAAGGGAAGAGATGTGAAAAAATACATCCCTGTAATATATATAATACTCCTTTATGGACCCAAAGCCGCCTGTGTTATCATAAAAGCATACTACTCCAGTGACATCCGATTGTATGATATTTTTAGAGCCACGATTACCCTTCTTTCTGCCTTGAGACATGGTGCTGTTTCTGCTCCGAGATTAATCTATGCAATCACTGTTTTCCTCAACCTATAAATAAAGGAAGAGAAGATAAACTATAGTATACAGCTTAAAGGCTGGTCGTATTTTATCGAATTGATGAATGCAATTTAAAAGATATGCAAACAAGTATATATTTCTTGTCGAAGCAGAATATATTATAGATCTGAATGTTCTTCCAAAAAATAAATAAACATGATTTTAAAACATGATATAAAGCATTTGCTTAACGTAGTGCACACTGTCCATATCAGAGAGTTACTACAGTGCGTCCCAGAAGAAAAAAAAAGTTATCGATGTTTTATCATAATTTAATTTTATCAAACGAATCCGTTCCACTGGCTGTCTGCTCTAACAACAAAGAGGACGAAAGACTTCATGCATGGCTGGTCGTCAACAAAACCGAGATTGTTGTTCGTTGCTACGACAAGCAACGAGTGGAAACGAATTCGTTTAATAAAATCATGGATATGTAAGCATTACTTTAAACGAAAATAACTTTGTTATTCCTTAAAATTCAGATACCGTTCGCCAAATGACGTTTTGGTAGTCTTTTCCCAAATTGTTTTTAATCACTCGTGCGTGAAATATGCAACATGTGAGTTGCATCAAATGAAAGAGACGGATCTTAACTTTACATTTGTAAAGTGTCATTTATTAAACACGTTGTTAATTCTCGGTTTCGTTTTTTTCTGGGACGCACTGTATAGAGCAATGCTCTGGTGAGGACAGCGGGATTTCCCCAAGTCCTTCACAGCTACTGACCCTTGTAAGCCGTATTATAAAGAGACTGAACTATTTGAGTTGTAGACTACTCCCAGCAAGGGCACTTAACTAGTAAGCTGTTCTCGATGACCATCAAGCTGGGTTAGGCTTCACTCAAGACATCATGTATTTAACTGAAGTGTCAAAGTGGATTTTGTGTTTGCAGACTAATGCATGTGGGTTTTCTCCATGTAAGCCTGCCACGTTGATTAGTATAGATATAATGACTGCTATGAGAGGGATAGTTATTTTTTATATGCTCAAGGGAACGTTACATCCTGTTATCAGCCCGAGGTATGCCTTAAATATTAAAGTAGTCTTTATATCTTTTATATACCGAATTCACACAAAAAACTACATCAAATTCTTATATTATTCTTTTCATGAGTAAAGACTGGTTAAAACATCACAGAAAATGTGAGACAGTGTCTGTTAATCTGCGCTGGAAAGATGACTGAATGTTACAATCATTTGGGAATCGCAGACAAAAAGCACTGTTTGGTATCCGCGCTCGCACAAAGTACATTTTAACACGTAAACCGATGGAGATCGCATCAAAATTTTACTATTTTCCCGGTACCCTGAATCTTTCGGGTATCTCACTCATGTTTTACTAATCACCGTTAGTAGTATTGTTCGTTTCTTTACGGGAATGGCTCAAACCACGACTCTGATTTCTACCTATCAGATGGCTAGAGTTCTAAAGAGAGTTCTATAATTCAGTTTATCTTTCTTCTAAATCGCTATTATTATTATTATGTCATCAATTATTATTATCATCATTCTTGCTATTATTATCACTATTATTATCATTATCTAATAGTGTTGTTATTGTTGTTGTTGTTGACGATAACCAAATTTTTGCTACGTCATCGCAGATGGGTAAAACACTTGAGTGACACACTTGTGTTAATACCATAACTTGTTGAAATGATGGTGTGTGAAAAACATCTTCGCCGCCAACGGCTTCACTAAGAAAATCTATACAGGCTCTCGCTCCTGACGGCACAATGCTTGTCGAAACAAAGCGATATAAACGACACTAAACTAAGTACAACATCCCAGTCAAGCATTTACGAAACTAATTACAATCCTCCTTTTTAGCAATCTTCATAACTATAAATGCCCCCCAAACAAAAACAAAAACAAAAACAAAAACAAGCCTATACTGATTTACTGACCGCTGTTCTTAACCAGTAATTTGTGAAAAATAACAAATCTGAATACATATAAATGTATTAAACAATTTAGCAAAGTTACCTGTACAAACATGCGTTCATATGATACAAAACAATTCTTTACTAAAAATCTTACACATGTCGAACGAAATTCATTACTTAATCTTACCTAATACCCACATTATTTCTGTTCAAATTCTCCATACCCTTTATACTTCTAAAAACACAATACACATATTGTATTCTATAATATGTCCTTACTTACCCGTAATCACTTACTGCACTATTTGTGGTAATGCATATCCTCATAAAGGCCAATACTTTTGTATATACAATATATATATTTTTATTCCTGTATTAACTTGCATAAATACATTGCCACAATATCAGGAATATGTAGGCATAGGAACATACAAGCACATGTGAAATACTTGTAACCCTTCTCCTTTTAAAATAAATCCTATATTTAGCTTCAACACCTGTCCAGTGCAACATTCATAATACAATATAAATTTACCCAAAAGCTATGTTAGTAAACTGTATATGACATACACAAAAAAGTTTTAAAAAACACGCTGGTTGCATGTATTTCTGCAAAGATTTCATGCAAACAAGATACAAAATTGTCAGACATGAATTATCTCAATTTGCTAAGATCAGTCCTACCGGAAAACATTCCCAATAGTCTTTCCGGTAAATTTTTCACTGTTTGCTTCATCGAAGTTCACTTTCATAGTATTTCGTCAATCACTATGTTAAGTAAAGTTACTTCACGCAAATATTCAAACTAGGCAGAGTCAGTCCCCTCCTCTTATCAGAAGAAATCACATCGTCCTAATTGTTCGCAAGTTGAAACCTCAGAGATGTGCTTAAAGCTCTCCTGAAAAACAGTATATTCGCGAAAATCGCTTAATTTGCGTTGCGTGACTGAATCCATTTTCGATCCAAAGAAAAATATAACGATTCATATATCCTATCACACAAAGGAGGGGTGAAGTTGTTGTTCACACACCCATTCGGACAATGTGTGGAATTGCCAATTTGATAAGTGTAAAGATCGCTTATACACAAACAGCTATACTATTTACATACGATGTATGCTTTGTGTGTTGGGTATCCGGAAGGCAACAGCGCAGTGATCACTAACAATTAATGGGCATAATAATAATAATAATAATAATAATAATAATAACAATATTGGATCTTTATATAGCGCACATAATTGTCCACCCTGCAAGGTGCTCAAGGCGCTCCAATAATGTATACTAAGGGGGGAGGAGGAATGGGGAGGGAGGATAAAACACAGGAATGAGGGGCTTTAAAAACAGAAAAATATTCTATGATCTACATTGTATGCAATGAAATAAAAAATGAAGAAGCTTATATTATAATGAACCTATGATCATCTTTTGAATTGCAATCATTTCGCCATAATTTTTAGGCAAGTCATATACATTTGTATATGACTTGTAAATGTACAAGACGCTGAGGAAGTGAAAAGTTAGCGTAGTGTTATTGAATTTGAATTTATTAACAACAACAAAACAACAACATAAGACAATGTTACGAATGTATTCAAGTGGGTAACAAAATAACAAAAATATCCATGTACATGAGTTACAAAGAAAAAAGAAAATATCTATGGTTGAACTATGTGTACAAATTAAATTAATCATATACCATGTCATATCAAAACCTGTGAACTAGCTATAACTTAATAATTGTGGCTGGAATTGTGATTCAAATAAAGGATATTTTTAAACTTAAAAAATTAAAATGTTGTTAAAGGGAGATCCAAAAGCTAGCACAAGTGCTAGTCGGGATTGGTTTTCCAAGTTTCTAACACTGTATGCAAATTCAAATTGACATTTATTTTGACTTAATATTATATTATTTGATCCTCATGATTCATCTCTGCTTAGGAGTTTAATTCTGAAGAATTAAAATTCCAGTTTATCCATCAAAAATATACATGATGTTGCGGTGGTGAAAAGTTGGTATAGGGGTGTAAAAATTTGATAATCAAGTTTATCCATTGAAAATGTACATTGCGTTGAGGTGCTGAAAAGTTGGCGTAAGGTAGTAAACAATTATATATGTATAAAATATACATGACTTGGTGAATAGTTTCTGTGATTTGGTGAAGAGCCAATATTGTATGCCACTTTTCCCATAGGAAATGTATATGTCTTGCTTATGGTGAAGGGATTGCAATTCAAAATAATATTATAGCTTCATTATTTTTGTATTTATGACATAGGTCATAGAATAATTATACTTTTGTGTATACCCCCTTAGTTCTGTGTTTATCCCCCTCCTCCCCTCCCTCCTCCCGCTATTATGCATCATGCTTATCATGTATTTGTGTCATTCCTTGTTATCTTCACTCTTACATTCAATTATCTATGTTACACTATCATTTTGACATTTGTTATCCGATGTCGAAAAAAATGAGAATGATCCTATTTGTTTGGATTTTTAAAATTTGTATCGATCATGCGATGATGCCAGACGGATACATAAAACATATTAATATCATTCATTGCATGTAAATAGTATAGCTGTTGCATGTGTACAAAACGATCTTTACACTAATCAAATAGGCAATTCCACACATTAACTTCGAATGGGCTACCTTCATCTCCCAATGGGTGTGTTAACAACAGCTTCAATCACAAAGAGGAGGCGGTACTGGGCTCGCACCTCGAGGTGTTTTAATTAACAGTTGCAAAATCCATGCACTAGTTGGATTCCCACGCTCAAAAGGTCGTTGAATACTCGAGTGATCAAAATTGATCAACATATGGCTCACATAAAGTGATAGAGGGGGCGCTTGGCTCGCTCCACCCATCATCAACTTATTTCTTCGTAGCTCGTCAACGATCACGGCTATAAGTCTCCTATCTTGAGGGTCCTCATCTCGTTCTGCCACACGTACTTGGCGTCCTTGCAGCGTAGGTAAATACTCCCACGTCCGGCACCATAATAGGTCCGCTAAACACTGGACCTGTCTCCACCTTCAGGAGGTAGAGTTTTGCTCTGTCGGAATAGAAGCTGATAGTTGGGGGTCGGTGGCTCTGGCTCTCTTACATCATCAGAAGTCAGTGTAAGAGGACGACCATAGATGATGGATTCGAAGAGACACATGGCACTGTTTTTTTTTTTTTTTTAACTATGACCAAATACCTAAATGGCCCTTTGAGAGCCTGAAACTTTTCAGAGATAAAGAATTAGAAATCAATTACTATTTTTTCTTGTAGCATGGACCTAGATTGACCTCCCATAGCTTAATGAAAAATTTCAACATTGCTTTATGTGCATCAGGTATCCCTGAACAGCCCATTGTTTACGGAATTTTGTAACAAAATTGACATACCTTTTTTGTTGGAGCCGAAAAAGATATATACCCACAAACAATAAGTTTTTTTTTTCTATTGATGATTAATGAGCATGGGTGGATCTTAAAGAAAGTTAACAGTAATCTGAATTAACTCCTGTATTTTGATGGAACAGTGCAATTGAAAATGGTGTTTCGGACGTTACATTTTGCGTAAACATGGTAGACCCTCATGTAACCCACTAGAACAATCAATTAATGAGATTGTTTATGGTTTGAATAAGCTTATTAGTTACTTCAAGTCATTATATTAAAAGAAAATATAATTCGATTGTAGTAGTGCTTATATTAGAAATATATTCAAAATTAGAAAAAGTTGTCTCATTTTCCGTAAACAATTTTGTAACGTCCGAAACAATTTTTAGTTTGAAGTAGCAGAAAATATATGAACTGTAGGACCTATCTCTCATAACATTTTTTAAACATTTCATGGCGGCTACCCACCCCAAAAAAGAAATTTGCAATACATTGTTACAATACTATTTTATAGTTTAAACTAATTTTCCGTTAACAGTTGTAATGTCCGAAACAAATGTAACGTCCGAAACAAAAAAAATCCAAATAAATGATGATAATCCATATTTGAGGGTATCTGAAGTGAATAAATCATTATGAAATAAGTTATTATAAGTCTTAACACAAGTCAAAACACAAATCAGGTCTTTCAAATCCAATAATTTTGTGTAAACTCAAGAAGGGTGTTTCGGACGTTACACTATTTGATTGTTAACACATAGTTTGCAAATTTCAACTAATTTTCGATCATTTGTGCAAGTAACGATTTACACAATGCACACTCCTGTTAAAAACACTATTTTGATAATTTCATTTAGATCTAAATATAAAAATATGAAGAAATATGATGCAAAAAATCAAATTTTCCGTAAAATATCTAAATTATGTGCAAAATTGACTTATAAAACATAAAATATTGAAGCCACACTTTGTGGCGCAAGGCATTGCTGGCTGCTTTAGTATATCCTTAATTGTAATTTATCAGAAAAATCTCAATAAAAGTGACTCATAAAAATTATTCAGCTATTTTAACAACACTTTCTGGTATGCTGTTAGCACGTTTCGGATGTTACATTAAACTGTTAACAGACATTTTTATACTCTAACCAGTTCAAATGAGGGGCAAAGATAAATGTGAGAATAGCAAATTTCAATATTTCAACCTCTCCTCTTGCTATTTACATTGCTGTGAGTTTGCAAATCATTACGTTTTCATTTTTACAGAGGTTGTTCCAAATTATGTCATATAACCAAAGATTGTATGGTCAATCTAAACTATTTGGTAGGTTACAAAGCTCAAAATCACCCACTTAAGCAATACCAGTGTTCATGTACATAATACTGGTATGATACAGGTATACTAAGTTGATAAAATCAAGCAAATTAAAATGTTTTTCTAAAAAATTATGGGCAATATGGATTTTCTTTTGAAAATACCTTTTTAAAAGGGCACTTAGTACATGTAACTAATCTGTGTAGACAGTACATACATGTATAAAAGAAAAGGGCATTTCCAGTAATACCTTATTTAATGATCCTAAACATATACATGTAGTATCTTCCTTAAATGTATGCATCCATACAAAATGTATGAGCTAGTGTAGGGATTTACTTTGGACTTCTGAAACTCCCCTTCAAATCCACGATTCATCCCTTTCATATTAATAAGTCATCCCTCATTCACATTCACCCTTTTCATCCACCATCCTTTCGTCTGTCTATCTCTCACTCTCTCTCATTGGTTTCAATGTTCACCTGATGCAGTCAAGCTTATATTGTATAATTTACATATACTATGAATAATATTCAATATATACCAGGTACCCTTTGTTTATTTTTGAATATTCAAGAATACTTTGTGATGCTGATTTATACTTGTATGGGACTATATGAATATTTATTGATTTCTTCTACTTTGCATGGAATGTGTGTGGAATGCTACATAGAATGTTGTAATGCTTTTACACATCAAAACCTGGTCATTTAGCCAGTAGTTATCAATCCTACAACAAATCTGCTGGGCTGCCTCTGTGGTAAGAGTGCTAGGAATTAACTGTTAGAACCGCAACCCTACACTAGTGTGAAATATAAATGGGCTGTCCTTTTTTTTTTTCCCTCTACGAAATGTCAAAGTTGGGGGTGCGGCGCTGCGGCCTTATCGCCGGCAAATACGGTACATGTTTAACCTACACTGTATATTGTTTGTCACCTGTGATATCGGCACAGCAAGAGTTAAGATCTATCAACCAAACAACCGACCAACCAATCAATCCATCCATTCATCAATCGGTCATCAATTAAATAAATAAATAAATACTTATTTAACAGCATTAATAAATGGTGTCATTTGAAACAGCCTCCTTATACAAATAGTGGTAAAGAGTGATTGTTACTACATTATTATTATAACCTAACATACACAATTTTAAAATACATCTAAAATGTCTCATTCTCGAGATGTACATAAATTAGGATTCACTTATTTCTTATTACCGTACTAACATGATTGGGGGTACGTTTTATAGTTTTATTCTTAAAAAGATTTGTCAATGTTTTGCTTACAAAGTTAGTGATATCATTGAATGACACACTGTATAGCTGAAGGCAAAGAACATTAGCAAGCTGATTAAACATCTATATTGTAGAGTTTGTAGAAATTGATGATCTCATTGAAATGTTAACATCTTGTAACATCCGAAACAAACCATAATATACATTTCACACTGTTGTTCATAACATGCAATTAAGAGTATGTTTCTAAGTGTTTTTTCTAAGGAGTTTTGATACCTACAATTCCTATTAGCTTCATGTTTCACTCTGTTAGATCGCATAAGCATTTTAACTACCGGTACACGTTCTTGAAATGAGTAATAAACCTTACATAAATTGAGTGGTCGACGAAGACAAACTTCGTATACATGTGCTAAACCAATTAAAACTGCACAATTTGTTTCCATAAATGTTACAGAGGTATTTTTCTGCAAACAATTAATGTAACTGAGGTCAATAATACCTAAAGAAAAGCAATTAACTTGAATAAAGTTATAATGTTAACAGTGTGTAACGTCCGAAACATCAGTGGTGTGACATATGAAAATTATGAGTCAATACACTGGTTCCCAATTTTTGTGCATGTATTTACCTTATTTAATTTGTTATAATTAGATAAGTTTGACCTAAGAAAAAAGCATTTTACCTATTGAAATAAAAACTTGTTATTGTCAAAATCCTAATTCTGAGCTATTTTTCACTTCCAAGGGATACAAAATCTGTATTTTTCAAGATAGAAACTCAACAATTTGCATGAATAATCTCTGAAACATATTCTTAAAGACCTAATATATTTAAAGGTGTAGTTGATAGCAAATGGGTTTTATATCACAGATATTAGATATGCTATAGTTCACAATAAAATTGTAAAAACTCAAAGTATTCATATCTGGTGAATAAATAAGGAGACAGATTAAGGTCCAGAATTAGCATTTCTCAAAAATATGATTAGTCCTGATCCTAGAAATACAAGTTTGAAGTGAGTAAACATAATTTCATTTTTGACCCATTTGTGGACACATTTGGTATAAGTTTAAAAAACCAGTGCCACATACATCATGGAAGATAGAACATCGCCATCAAGTACTTACTACTTCATTACATCACTCATCACCTCCCTTGTTGTTCGTTTGATCTGTCTCTCCTATATGCTCCTTCTGCATGGACTGCTGACGGGGCGTTGAATCGCCATTCAAATCCGTTCTGCAGTAGATGCTCATGGATTTTCTACAGGTTTTAACTTTTTCCCCTCTCTCTCTCAGCTCACCCTCGGCATCTACAAAGTTGGTGCCATTATCACACCTTATAAGTTCTGTCCTTTTTGTACGGGAGATGAATCTCTGCAAGGCGTTCTTGAACGAGTATTGTGTTCATGGAGTGACGAATCTCGATTCTTCAATTGACTTTTTCCTTGTCTCACGAAGAACTATCCAAAGCAACCCATTCCAAAATGGCAAAAGGATAGTTTCTCTTGAGTCACCCTGTATGCCGGTAAATCACCAATCTTCTGACCCACTGGGGCTGCTGTTTGACATTTACATTATTCTAAAGCAAATTCCGAATTTCTGCCTCTCAGCCCGTCTTCTCCGATCACTCAGTACTGTTGTCTGAGGAAACCCGAATGTCCCAAAATATCATGAAATGTCTGACGATAAGATTCGTTATCTGAAGCTTCGGCGGGAGAACCAAAGGATACCTTCATCTCTTCTCTAGTGGTGCATTAAAAAGCGTCCACCAACACATACATATATAAAAGTTTGTGACATATCAACTGCGGAATCTTCACACGAACATCTTTGACTCAACAAGCATGTGAACGATAAATCTATGCATTCATCTCATCTCGCTAAGATTTTTGTAATTCTATCTTATTTGGACTCACAAAACAGCAGCGAGACAGACTACAATCCCTCCAAAATTATAGTTATATAATGCAATGCAAACTCTGAAACTTTTCCCCGAGGTCTCCCTTTCAGGGTAATTCATGGAGTCACTCCTCCTACTGACGTCTTTCTGCGTCTGTAATCTGGTAATCGCGGCCAATATTCATCCTTTTCGGATCCTGCAACGCCATCTTTGCCTTCAAGACAAATGGGCTGGCATTTTCAAGTGGATAACACACTGAATATATTTTACTCAGCAGGCCACGACGCGTTTGAGGTTTGTTCTTGGGGTTAACTTGTACATGAAGCTATCCAGCTCCACATTCCAAGTTATGCCCAATACTCTTTCAAAAGGAAGAGCATCATGATTGAGATATAACCCCTTTGTATTCTTAACTCTATCTTCTTCGTGAACAGAATCCAGGACTCCGGGTCTGCTGCTTAGCCACATAGTTGATAAATCATTTAAAATTATTTAAAATTAAAAAACGCGAAGACTGCCATCTTAAGCCTTAATAGGCTTATAACACTAGTAAAATAATAGTTATCACAAGTACATACTCCGGCGCAAAATCGATAGGACCACCATATCTCAAAATAATGATAAAGTGATAATTATAATAATATAAAAAGATAGCCCTTGCATTACGTTAAAACAATATGGCTATGGATTTATTGTGGCAGAGGATATTGCAATTTTCGTGTTTTTTGTATTATCTTCCATATCTTCAGTTGTTCTGGGCATTTTGAAAAAATAGTAATCAGATATATATCGACATTACCACAAAAGGTAAACTAAATAATGATCATGATCTGGCAATTAAAGTGGCTCGGTAACATTGCCTCAGATTCTGAAACAAAATCCTGGATTTATCTCATGCTGCAATCATAATTATAAACCTTTAGGTAAGTCAGGAATTTCATGACTTTTACAAGCCGATCGCCCATCTGATTATCGAAATATTTATGATGGTTTTTATAACACTACAGTCTATTGAGGAAAATGAGTATGATAAAAATCGGTCACTCAAAGATTTTTACTTTTTTGAGGCACTTCATGATCATTTTTAAGGCGCAATTTTGTTATGGCTTCAATATTACACCATATCGCAAAACACTGATAACACGTAGTGCCATGCATCTCAAATTTAACATTGTTAAACGATGCCTTTAAGGCAAATTTTAAACTTTGCTCAGTTTATAAAAACGATATCAGAGAATGTTTTGGAAGTGAAAAGCACATGATACATGCTGCATATTTAATACAAGAATTAAAGGTAGAAATTCGCACCCATATCGATATGAAATGTAATCAAAATAAATTCGATACAAACGAAGCAACACAAAGTTTGTTTACATTATTTTATTTAAGGGAATATTTTCACATTAGTTTCATGTTTTGTACGATATATGATATGTTACAATTGCATGAATTCTGTATATAAACACTGTTGTAAATAGTTGTTATTTTATTATATGAACAAATTAAGTCCCTCGAAAGAGGATAAATAGAAACAAATGAAGGCCAATTGCAAAACATATGTAATCATTAGAAAGTGCTCCACGTAAATACAAAATAATTTCATTTACATATCGCATCATTATACAGTTTTTACAGAGATATATAGAAGTATTGTTTTTAAAAAATACAACGAAATGTATTATGTCCTATATTAGTAATAAAAATAACATCTCCAGTTAACAACTTCATTATTCATCAAACCCTTACTTAGTTATGTAACTTTTTAACAGTAAGTAATAAAATGATGTGTCCCGATTTAAAGCTTACATCTAAAAGTGTTCATGTAAAACGCTGATTCAAACAGTCCATTTTTCATTCTTGAGTCATGCAAAAAAAAAAAAACCTCGAACAAATTTCACAAGTAGGAATAATTCAGTTTTTAGGTGTATACAATCTTCAGGGACAGCCCCTGGACCTGCAGGTGCCACCAAAACGAAAGCAAAATAACAGAAATATGATCATTATTTTACCCAGCTCATGACAAAAAGATAATCTTTAACCTAAATGCCAATGGCCTCTACTAGATCATCATCCTCTACATACTTTTGGCAAACCAGTACAATAATACAGAATTCAGTTTAAGATAGTTTCACTTTTGGTTCGTTGAAGGTAAGTCCCGATAAATCATGGAAATCGAATTTCTCTATTCCTCAAAATTTGGTGTTTAATATATTTAAGACTTTAAGATGATGAAAGAAACACGAGACGAAGAGTAAATGATAGAAGAAAACCTTTCGCGTAAATCGAATATATCTGAAGATGGATTCGAATTTGATATTCTGCCCTGTCAAGGAAGATAATGGGAAAAACACGATAAATACATAGAATTTCAATTTCAAAATATCAACCTGCCTTGTTCATATCACCTATTAACATATAGGAACATGACAATAACGTATTACATAATCTGGACACAAACAAATGGGCAACGAACTTGTTTTGTTTTATTTCATATTCTACATAACAAGGTTGTTTCATATATAAGGTTTAACAAGCTAATGAATAAATCCCCCCCCCCCAAAAAAAACGATACTAATAACATAGAGAAATAAGGTGAAATATTGAGCGGGGGTTTGAGGGGAGGGGGTGCCTAAACGAGCCTTAAAAATGGGGTACTCGGAGCCATCTCTTCACAGAGTGGCTTGGTCTCAGTTTGTCACTCACAACAAGGCGCAATTTTCTTTCCTGTGCTTTTTTGGGGGTCGTTAAATGGTACATCGTCCGCCCCCTCCTCCCTTCAACCCCCCTAATTTAACAAGGTCATGAAAATACTTTACCACCTGATCAACAACACTTAACGTGTTTATTGAAATTGGAACTGATCAAACATCATATAAGAAACACCAAACTTGGGCGCAAGTCGATTTTTGCATTCTAGCAAACAATGCCTCCTGTTCATCCAAGCGTGAACACATACCACATAAAAATGATATTTTGTATTTATTTTATTTATTATTTATTCGACAATTCACAAAAAAATATAACAATGTATATTAAGTAAACAAACATAAAGAGAATGTCAATTATAAATCCACTATCTTCCTGGAGGTCCTCTTAGTGCATCCGTTGGATAAAACACTGTTTCATAAGATATATAATAATTTACTGTTCATAGATGATTTTTATAATAGTTAACAATTTTCTAGGTGTAAACTTTTTTTGACTCACACGGTATAGTTGATTTCTCGAAAGTCTTGGCGCCGTTGCTCTGTTACTTAATTTTGGCTAATCGCATGCTCAGGCATTTGGTAATTTCACACGAGAGTAACTGCCACTTGATACCATGGACGTTCTTATCAACCTTGTCCGGGTGATAATGGCTGATGGCTCGGATCAGTAGCTTCTTCTTCGACGACAACGACGATGTTGATGAGGTAAAGGAAGGCTGTGTTTCCTTAGTACCCTTAGGAGGCCATGATTGATATACTTGCTTAACGAAGAGTTCGATGGATAACTTTGCGAGAACATCCAGTTCTTTCATATCAGTCTTCAGTTCGTCCATCGCCATTTCCTTCTCCTTAGCCTCCGCTAGTTCCCGTTTTTGACGCGCTTGTGCATCTTCAAACATTAACATGAGAGAGAGAGAGGAAGAGACATATCACATGATTTTACTCTATACATTCCTTGATGTAAAGTTCATCACCGTTGTTGTTTCAGTTTCAGTTACATTTTTTTAATAATTAATTTGATGAACAATCAGTTCTTTCGTAACTGTTTCCAGTTGATCTGAATTCTGTTTTCATTATACATGCCTCATTTGATTTAGTATGGCCTAATACTAAATAAAATGCGTCCTGTTATTACGGCCTATATAGCTCCGTTTGATATCATTTCACAACGCCCCCTATCGTCAGAGTCAGCAGCCTAACATGTTAGCCTATGGAATTTTACAAAACAAATCCAATTCGTTCAAGATTCAGTTTTTGTTTAAACGAAAAGCACATCCACCCCGACGGACATTATCACTAGCTCTTTCATTGGAACCCTTATGTCCCATTGACTTTTGAAAGTTTACCCACCGTAATTTGATCAATATAGGTTGCAAGCTCATTGCCTATAATACACATGCGAAACAAGTCGAACTTTGGACTCAGTTTGCCAAGCGATTTGAACATTATAGGTCAAGCACACGAAGGATAACAAGCATGAATTATCATAGATCACTTTTGCTTGGTTCATTATGTCCATTTCATCCACCCCCACAGTCATTTTTCCATTTTGTAAAAGCAAACATTTTGCCGAAGTATTATAAGCAAGAACATGAATATTCATGAACGGTCAGACAATACAGCCTTTTAGTACGTAACGTATAGTGAATTGGAATGGGCGATGATCAGTCCAGGAGGTAGAGGTCAGTGGTTTGTGCTGGCAATTACGTTCCAGCGAGCTGAAATGAGACAACCGGAGCAATATGAGTAATAACAGGAGCAGCAGTACGGAAAATGCGCTGTATAACATTGTTGTATTTGTTTTTATTATTATTATTATTATTATTATTATTATTATTATTATCATTGGGTGGTATTCTCATAAGTTAAGCCTGGACTAAGTCCAGATTAAACAAGAATTTTAGTCCACACTTCTATGGAATGCTAGGTTTCATCTTCCTCCTTCAATATTCATGACAAAGATAATGAGCATACTTCAGCATGTTCATCATGTTTTATTGTAAAATCTGCATCTGAGGAACTAACATTTCAACAAGCTCTGCTTCAAGTTAGTTCCTCTTTTCTCGTGCTATTTCCACTATATTTATTGTTACATTGCATATTTGTTGTTATAAAAATTATTTTTGTATTATGTTTTGCATGAGAAATAAAATCATTTTAAAAATCCTATGAAATCAATCTACCAAAGACTTTTTGGAAAATTCAGTTCATACTCATTTTATCCTTTTCTTCCCATTTCATTGCAAAATGAATTTTTGGAGACTTTTCATTGAAGGATTAAAATAATCTGTACAGGATAAATGAGTTGACAACAGGCACTCCATAAAAGTGTGGACTAACTTAGTACGCGCTACCAGAATACCACCCATTATCTTTACCTTTTGCTCTGGCTATAGACCTCTTGACAAGGCCTTCATGGTACTCTACATTGTTCTTCAACGCAGTGACATCTAAACGAATGATCGGGTCTACATTATCACACATCCTCTCTGCCTCCCCCAAAGGAACACGACAGTCCTTCAAGTACCTGCATGGTGATGAGGATTTTTTGAAAGACAGGTTTGAAGCAATATTCTATATATTCTTCTTCGTTATCCTGATGAATCAAAATAAATTACATCAAAAATTACTTCATTCATTAAAATTGTATAAACTTATGGCAATTAGTCAAGGTTTCTATATCATTACATTTTAATGAATTGGAAACCAACATTTTTTTTATTAAAGAATGAAATTACCAGTAAACTTACATTCCCTGTAAGAGAAAGAAAATATTGCGGAATATTGGAAACAAAAGAAATATATTTCTAATTACCCTTGGCAGTTTTCATATTCGTCGAACTTCAATGCTTCTTTGCCTTTCTTGAAATAGTTGGTTGCAATATAAAGATATCCTTCAACTTTGGCGCTACATGAAGGTAGGTATTCCAAGTATTCAGTCAGAGCATCTATCCGATCTGAGAGGAGAACGGTAAAGAAATAATTCTAATCAAGTCATTTATTTGTGTACGTCGTTAACAAGGTCAGTTGTAAGATTCTGGTGTCTAGAATAGACTAAAAACATGAGTATTTCAGAAGTATTAATATTACATACCTTCAGTACATTATGCTATCAAACAAGATGAAGCAAGGTAGCACAAAGTATGACAAATATAATGAATAACAACTACGACCATTGTAAAAAGAGAGGATGAAGAAACCTAAGGTTCCAACGAGACTTTATCACAATTCATACGGATGAGGGGGGAAAAGTCAAAGATGATTATTTGGAAGAGCATACGCCCCAGGAACCTTGGCCCTCAAGCGCTTGTGTGCAGTGAGTACATTCCGATCGCGTCTTATTGTTCGTACCACGGCGAGCCCAGATTCCAGTATGAACTCATTTTCATAAATAACAAGATAGGAAAACTTGCAAAGAGGACACCTTCAATTGGACTGATTATTTATTGCTTTGCCTCATTATTTATAAAGGCAAAACAACTGAATAAACTGAGAGTCGAACCCTTACGTCAACTCAAAAGTCCATTATCATCACGTCTTTACCTATTGAGCTAGTGATGAGTTGAGTTTTGTAATTACTAGAACCCTATTAACAACCCAACCGGATTCCACATGCGCATGTGCTGGTTTCCTCCGCAAGTGCACATGCGCAGGTTTCCCTCACGAGCTCAATCTGGGCTCGACGTGGTACGAAAAAATTAGACGCATCCCGTTTCGCCCAGATATGACGCAGTAAAAACTGCGGTGACTTTGTATGATGACGTAAATGTAATGCGCATCACATTGCTGTATAAGCTCAGCGAATATCCTTTTTCGCGCGCAGGTACCTGTTTACCGCGTCATTATAATAATATTCCGCTTTTATATAGCGCCTACTACATCCAGCTACGAGGTCTCTAAGCGCTTTACAGATCTACCGAACAAGCAATTAGTTTTCAATTCGTAAACATGCCACTGATATTTGTTCCTTATTCCCGCCTCCCCCACATCTTCCTGTTATTTTTTTTAATTTTGATTAAATACATAATATGTAATAATGAAAATATCACAAAAATATGTCTATAATACCATCTTCATCCTCAGGTTCGATCCATGTTCTGATCTCATGTATGCAATTCTGAATTGACTTCTCCAGATTTTTGGCCCAGGCTTGTCCTTTGCAGTTTCTTTTCGGGTACGCTTTGCCGAAGTACTGCAGAGCATCTTTGAAGTATTCGTGAGTTACCTGTCTCAAACACTGAAAGAGGGTAAAGAAGACGCATCGGTGTTAGTCAGTGATGTAGCAACATAAAAAATAGGGCCACCCCCCCCCCCTCCCCCACCGAATGGCGGACAAAATGAAACGAGAGAGGGAAATAAATGGTAGGGGATAGATGTAACTTGAAAAGAAGACGACACTTCACCTAATATGACTATGACGATTCTCACTTATTCGACCTACCTCCTCCCCC
>BEXV01002033.1:165985-182084 GCA_003118195.1 Hemicentrotus pulcherrimus | reverse complement strand
ATAAAACGAGAAATCTTGCACGCTAATCTAAGTTCCATATCATTGGTTTAAGGTTTGAAAATTGAAACTCAATATTGTGTTAAAGTTATAACAGAAAAAATAATCTTTATTTTATAATTCCATGGGGGCGATTTTAATTTTGAAATCGCCCCCATGAGCGGGGGCGAATCGCCCACCTCCCCCGTGTATTTTGAGCGCTGTTTACTTAGCAGCATAATATCATGTTAAGGCAACAGGTTGTTGGATTCTTTTCTATTGAAAGTCACTGTAAGGACAGTTTAATTAATTACAATGTTTCATCTGTATTGAAAATAGTGGCACATCATTATAAAAAGTAATCTTATATAGCGCTCTCTCTTTACATGAACGTTATCTTGACAATTCCATTTTTTAACATATAATCTTTTAGCCCTTGTAAATAATATACAAATTCAAAAGAACAATTTATTTACAAACAGTGTTTCATCTGTAATGAAAATAGTGGTACATCATTAATAAAAGTATTCTTATTTAGCGCCCTCTCTTTATATGAAAGTTATCTTGTCAATTCCATTTTTAACATATAATCTTTTAATATACAAATAAATAAATCTCCGGAGTCCCTTACCTAATTCTTCACAGTTGAGTCCTTGAAGTCCATTCTGACATGTCACAACGAGCACCTCTGCACTTATGCCAACATTTTCTGCAATATCAGCACGCTTCCGACGACCAGCCGTCGACGTCCTACGTGTCAAGACTCGTATCCTGTAGGTTTCATTTGGTTCAAGGTCGTCTATGGTGTAACTTGTAGTACTCGCATCAAGCTCTGTTGAGTTGAACCACTCAGGGGTAATGGAGTCAGAATCAATTCTGACAAAGGTATACAAGAAAGTACAAGTCATACATATAAGACAGGGTTGGATTATACATCATAAATACAGTGCGTCCCAGAAAAAAACGAAACCGAGAATTATCAATGTTTTATCGTAACTTATTCACAACTATAATTGATAAATGACACATATTTGTAAAGCTTAGATTCTCCTCTTTGATTTGATGCAACTCATATGATGCATATTTCACGCAGGAGTGATTAAAAGCAATTCGAAGAGAGGAAACCAAAAAGTCATTTGGCAGGCGGTATCTGAATTTCAAAGAGAAAATGCTATGTCTAGAAAGTTGAGTTTCTGCCCTTTCATATGACACCTCAATCAGGTCAATTGAGCAAGGAATGGCAAAGTTCTGTTTGTTTAAAGTAGTCCTTGCATTTTCATAATTTTATTAAAACAAATTCGTTTTCACTGGCTGCCTGCCATAGCAACAAGCGGAATTGACAAAAGACTTGACTCCCTTTCGTTGACAATTAGCCATAGACGAAAGACTGCATGCATGGCTGATTGTCAACGAAATGGAGTTAAGTCTTTTGTCAATTCTGCTTGTTGCTTAGGCAGGCAGCCAGTGAAAACGAATTTGTTTGATAAAATTATGGATATACAAGCGCTACTTTAAACAAACAGAACTTTGCCATTCCTTGCTCAATTGACCTGATTGAGGTGTCATATGAAAGGGTACAAACTCAACTTTCTAGAAATTAGATTTTCTCTTTGAAATTCAGATACCGCCCGCCAAATAACTTTTTGGTTTCCTCTCTTCAAATTGCTTTTAATCACTCATGCGTGAAATATGCATCATATGTGTTGCATCAAATGAAAGAGGAGGATCTAAAGCTTTCTAAATATGTGTCATTTATTAAAATTAAATGCGAATAAGTTATGATAAAACATTGATAATTCTCAGTTTCGTTTTTTTCTGGGACGCACTGTATATATATAAATGATTTTTGCTGGTAATAGGTAAATAATTATGTGACTCATTCTCAATCACTCCACTTTGCATAAATCTTTTCATTTATTAAAATATAAAAAAATGTTCCCCCCCCCAAAAAAAACAAAACAAAACAAAACTTTTTCATCTTGTTTAATGGTACTGTAACCAAATATCTTAGACAACATGTCCACATCAGAAAAGTCTACCTAAGATCAAAATCAGAAAATTCTCTTTGAATGATGAGAGTAAAAACGATAGCTTCTGAAGAGACAAAAGATGTTTTCCAAAAAAGAGTACACTCTACATAAATATGGAGCTCGAAAGTAGATCATAGTCTGTAAACTTTGTCTTGACTAATATTTCATAACAATGGTTGACACAAGCCTTGTTACAATCTGATCTTTATAAAAGTTAGTGTAACAAGGCCCTTTCATATAGGAGTTGCATTGAATCCCTACCTATCAGCCAATTCACATATCTACACACATCTCCACCTCTGTTTGATATGAATTTTAAATTTGTACATGAGATAAATTTGTGATTGCAACTTCGCAATACAAATTTACTTGCATTTAATAATCACAACCCTTTATGCCAGTTATAACTGGCCAAACAGTGATATCCATGTTATAGTTACCTGTATTGAACCATATGCCAGTCTGCCTGAAGACTCGCAGCCCATGATATAACCAATGAAGTACTGGTAGCTGTACTCAAAACCACATCATATGCACCAACATTAGAGTAGTCTGTAGGGTCAAATGATGGATAAAACATTTAAAAATATATTGCAATACTGTACTATATTCTGTACTCTCTGATAAAACTAATTAAGTTATTAAGGGAGTCAGTCTGCCTGTAAACTAGTATTAAGGAAGTCAGGGCCTGTTTCTCGAAACGGTCATAAGTCTAACTTCTTGTTTAAGTCAGAGTTAGTGAGCTACTTGTCCGCTACGTGTTTCACGAAGCCCTCTTTGCCAACATCAAGGACAACACCCACCCCCCTTGCGTAGTTATGACACTTGCGACTCTACCATATATCTCTGTTATAACTTTTTAGTCGATGGGCAGTGCATTCAAATTTCAATTATTGGGTAGACCATGGCTGGCAAAAAAGGACAAGAAATCATCCAGCTATAATCTTTCTACACATTCACTTAATCAGGGAGTTATCGTATTTTTATATACCAACTAGATGGAACTTCGACTGCGCGCAGTCGAAATGATGCCTCCGTCATAGAGCAATTTTACAAACCAAAACAGAAGAAATTTTTCAAATTCAAGTTCAATTGTCATCCATTAATAGGTTCTCAGAATATCATGATTACAAGGAATTTGTCATGTACATATATGACCTTTTGATCTTTGACCTCCTGCTATTTTTTCATACATAATGTGCCCATGACCTTTGACCTTTGACCTCATGACCCAAGAATCTACTCAGTTCATTGGCTCTGCAAGATACATACATGATCTAAGTTTGGCCGGAATCCATCAATCTGTTCTAATGATAATGCGATCACAAGCTATTTTTGCATGCATAATGAGCCACATGACCTTTGACCTCGTGACCCCAAAATATAATCAGTTCATTGGCTCTGCAAGATACATACATGACCAAAGTTTGGCAGGAATCCATCAATCGGTTTTTGAGATAACGCGATCACGAGCTGTTTTTGCATACATAATGAGCCCTGTGACCTTTGACCTTTGACCTCGTGACCCCAAAATCTAATCAGTTCATGGGCTCTGCAAGATACATACATGACCAAAGTTTGGCAGGAATCCATCAATCGGTTCTTGAGATAACGCGATCATGAGCTGTTTTTGCATACATAATGAGCCCTGTAACCTTTGACCTTTGACCTCGTGACCCCAAAATCTAATCAGTTCATGGGCTCTGCAAGATACATTACATGACCAAAGTTTGGCAGGAATCCATCAATCGGTTCTTGAGATAATGCGATCATGAGCTGTTTTTGCATACATAATGAGCCCTGTGACCTTTGACCTCGTGACCCCAAAATCTACTCAGTTCATGGGCTCTGCAAGATACATACATGACCAAAGTTTGGCAGGAATCCATCCATCGGTTCTTGAGATAACGCGATCATGAGCTGTTTTTGCATACATAATGAGCCCTGTGACTTTTGACCTCGTGACCCCAAAATCTACTCAGTTCATGGGCTCTGCAAGATACATACATGACCAACGTTTGGCAGGAATCCATCAATCAGTTCTTCAGATAACCCGATCACGAGAACGGGACGTACGGACGGAAGGACGTACAACCCGAAAACATAATGCCTCCTGCTACTTCGTAACGGAGGCATAAAAATTAAAACGTCAGAAGATATAAACCAACCATATTCCCTCGAGAACTCTTGCAGCAAACTACTGTTGCAAATTGAGATACTGGACATAATCTATACTGTAACTTAGACATTAAGCATATGATCGTCCCTCACCTGTATCACACATGCTTTCTCCAGCAAAACCCTGTTCACATGTCATGGCGCTGATCACATCGCTGAACTCCACAGACTCCTCCTCTGCAAACGCTCCTCTCAGGGTGTAAGCCACATTGTCGTCCAGCCCTGTCAAAATGTAGAAGCCCCTGGCACGCGTTACCACGGACCCGTTATTCCAGGGCAGGCTGTCGGTCCTGTACTGCAGGACTACATCAGTGACAGAGGTCGGGGATGTCCATTCGGCAGTGATGGAGAGACTGTTGATGTGTGATAGTGTGATCCTGTATGTCGACACCTCAGCTGCATTAAAGATATCATCAACATCATTAGTTACTATTAACAAGTTATCTTGTAATTACACTGTATTTGCTTTTCACCTTCGGATGATAAAGGATCTCATCTTGAACAAGAAAGGAAATTACTGTTTTTCATAAATGTTGTCACCTTCTAATGAAATTACTCATCTTCTTGGTTGACCTAATATTTTGTTCTTCATGGTAGCCCATTTGTAAAACATTATCTAAAACAACTTCTTTATTTTGTTTTCCCTATAAGTATCCTCTCAATCCAGTCTCTTGTATTTGATATTGCACCTACAATAATGTTAAATTGCCATCATTGTGCTCTCTTCTCTTTCTCTTTTTCTGTTTCTCTAGCCTCTCTCTCTCTTGTTAATCTTCATGTTAACACTGGAAGCTTTATTTCTTACCTAACTCCCAACTTCTTAACAATTTCAAATAATTTTTTATGCCAACAAATTTGAGAGCAACCCCTATCTTCAAATAAGTAAGAACCCCTTTACCTGTCTGGCAGTTGACACCTCTGAATCCCTCTCCGCATGTCTCTAGAGTATATACTTCTCCATAGGCCTCTGAGCTGTCTCCATAGACCAGCATAAGTCTGATGTCATACATGATGGCAGGGGTAAGCCCATTTAAGGCGAATGAGACTTGTTCCAGAGATGAGGCAGAGACTAGAGTCCATGCAATCTGTGAAAGATTGGGCTTGTACTCCACAAACACCTGTCATGGAAAAGGATAAAAATGATTATTGATTATAGTACACCGTACCCTGTGCAGACATATATGTTGATTGTACTTTAAAGCCTATCTGCACTAGTTTGGACAGGAGGGATTAGATCTCCCTGCATGGTCACGGACAGGTGGTTATCTCATCAAATCAGCTCTCAATTAACATAAGAAAAAGGAGATCATGGGGGACCCACGGGTACTGCTTAGGCATGACTTGCTTTATAGAGGGCGCTAGTAGCTACATGTAGTGCAGTGGGGCTTTAAGAGTACATTTTTAGATGGTCACTCTTAAAGTGGTTACTCTAATGGTCAACAATATCTCACATTCAAGGGGATAAATTTGAAGAGGAAACTAGATAGTGAGTAAAAATCAAAATTCAAAGCAAAAATTGAATGAATACTTCTCTAGTTGCTCTTCCTCATTTAGCCTGTAAAGAAACCCACAAGTGTAACGGCCTCTAATATTTTTTGTAAAAGAACCTGAAATGAGATGCTAGCCTAATAAATCCAAAACAAAGACTTCTACAAGTAAGAAGAGTAATATTTCAAAAAACTGTCGCCCGAGAGAGAAAAAATTGTGCATACAAACCTGGACCACATTGGTTTGCAGCAGATTCCAACTGACGGTCAGAGAGGTACTGGTCTTTCCAACTGTCTCAATGGTGTAAAGGGGTGCAGTGACTGTGGTGGGTGTGCTAATAGAGGGCGTGGTAGGACCCATCGTGGAAGGTTCAGTAGGTGGTGAGGTCTGCATGGTGGTAGGGCTTGGTATGGTGGTAACAACTGGGATTTCTTATATGAAAGAGAGGAAGAAATAACTTATGACGGTGTTTACTCTTGGCTAAACTTCTTAACTACGTTAACAAATAAGGAAGGAAATTTCGGAATAATTAATAAAGATAGCACAGAGCAAAAAGTTTGACCTTTTAATGTCCTATAAGTCGATCTACAAAGAAAAAATGTTGAATTAGAGGGAAACAGATATAATGTTAATCAATTAACTACTGAATTCTCTGATTCCATATACCAGGTAGGCTCTTTTGGAGTAGCCATCTAGTTTCTAAATTCCTGAACTAAATTTTTAATGTTCTTGCAAACCTTCTAAAAATGAAGCATCTTCTGGAAGTAAATGTGTATAATGGTTAAGTGAAATTAAGCAATTGATGAATTCATCCTGCAAACAATATATCACACTAGTCCTGAGCTCCTATTAAACCTAAACAAATTTCATGCACTTACCAATCTCACAGTTGAGACCTCTAAATCCTGCCACGCAAGTCTTCATCTGGACCACATCACTAATGGTGGAAGATGCATCCGTCCTGGTCACCAGAACCCTAACACTGTATGCTGTGTCCTCCGCCAAGGGGGTCAGGAGCATCCCTGTCTCCAAGGGCTGGAGCTGATTAGTAGCCAGCCAGACGTCAGAGGTATCGGAGGTACGCTTGTACTGGACCTGTGACCAGAGGATGGAAACGGTCGTCTGCCAGGTGACATTGAGTGATGTGACCATCGCTTCCACAAGACGGACGTCATATGCTCCAAGTTCGGCATAGTCTGGAGAAATGCATAAAGAGTAGTGCAGGAGAACTTGAGATTAATAGACAAGTATTTGAATAAGTATAATGATTTTATCGCAATTACAAGGGAAGACACCGTTACTGAGAATAACACATTTAAATGTACTTTGATTTAAAAGGATGTTTTTCAATCCCATACAGTTTTGCAATATTGCGTCACTCTAGTGAACTGTTTGTTTTAATTTTTTAATAAATTACTTTTTAAAAGAGTCCGATACATGTATAATGGCATAAGAAAAACAAAAAGAAGTTAAGTTTTACTACAGACTTTGAAAAAATTGATTGCCATTACAGAAAAGGTATCGGATATGCACATACTGGTAGTTGGCATATTATAGAAAAACACAAAACGTTGGCATTAGCTGAATTCAAAAAGACTCTAATATCACACTTACTGATTTCACAATTGGCTCCCTGGAATCCGTCAGGACAGAGTGTAACCTGATTAGTCTCTCCAAACTGCTCCTGAGTATCGTTGATCAGTTTGAGACGGTAGTCATAGGTCACTCCGGGTTCCAGTCCCTCTATGTTGTACAACCCACGATCAGCGGGCACTGATGGCTCCTCGGTCCAGCCATCGGCGGTGATGAGAACACGAGCCTGCGGGGAGGTCGCGACACGGTGCTGGACAGCTACTTGCGAAACGGTCACATACACTGTCCAGGTGACGATCACAAAATCGCTGCTGACCGTGTCCACAATGGAATCAATGGGGACATCTAGCATCACAGAAAAGAAAGAAGATAATCCATCTTAATCAATTCCAGGTTAATTCAACATTTACTCATATCCTGCCATAAGGCTGCTTGCATGCTACCGTTACAGAGCTTTGTACATGCGAGCGCGTTATCAATTGGCTGCTTCATTCATTCGAGTGAGCTACAGCTTATCTGCTTAGTGCATGCATGCTCGCATTCGTCATAGCAGTTATTGTTCATGTCCTTTGCACTGTACCTAGTGTTTTGCACGTGCTATTAATAGTACCATCAGGTTAATCCGATTATCTCAAATAGACTTGGCATAGGGGGATTTGAGGCTTGGCACAATGGGGATTAGCCCTGTGGCATTAGGCTGTATTCATTATGGCAGGGTAAGAGTTAAAAGGATGAATCTGCCAACAGAGCTCAATGATACAGCACAATTCTAGATTTTGTGTCAGATAAGTGATACTGTTTTAAGTAAATCATTGCACTGTACATGTATGTAGCTTACATACAATGTATAGCGATCATGGGCAGAACAGCAATATAGAATACCTAACTTATGAGTCGCTAATGAAGAAATATACTTGTATGGGAGAGAGAGTAAAGCCATCTAGTTTTCTAATGATTCAGCTCATGAGGCTCTCATCCATTTTAATCTACTTCTGAATCTGCATAGTTGTGTCAGCAAAATGTCTGTTTGGACACATCCACGCTAACATATTTACTTAGTGTTAAAGATGTTCTTATTGGAAAATATATAAAGATCACATTCTCCATTTCCTTTGAAACATGTGACTGGTATAAAATAGAGACCAGATGGCTATATAGACCATTTATTTGGTATCTCCCAGAGGCGATCTTTCCACAACAGAAACTAATACACGTAAGTCTACATTACACCATCAAGGCAGGAGCATCATTACCTCCTTCACAGTTGAGACCAACTGTCCCACCAGCACAGGTCAGCAAGGTCAGTACAGCACTCTCCGCCTGCTCCCCACTGGACAGTCCAATGGCCACTTGCACCTGGTAACTGGATAGTTCACTCAGGCCCTGGATGATGTCTGATGTCACTGTGCTTTCAAGGAGCGTGCCGTTGCTCCAAGGGTCCGTGGAGGACTCACGGAACTGGAGGTGCACCCACTGGATCTCGGTGATTGCGGGTAGGGTCCACTCAAGCTCTAGGGAGGCACTGGTGGCGTACACTAGATTGAAGTCATATGCACTTGTGCTGCTGTAATCTATCGATCAAGGTATATATATTAACAGTATAAATATGAAGTATGTGAGCGGTTTAAGTATAGTTCCAAGTGTAAAAAATGGGAATGTGAGTCGAAAATGCATCACACGAGCAAAACAACATGCAACTAATATTCTGCCAGCATAAAATTGGTCCTTCTGCATGTGCCTCATAGGGCATGCATCTTCAAATTGAAAATAAAATAACTTTGTGTAAATATAAGTTCTCTATGGTAAACAAGCTGAATTCTTTCTCTTGCACATCTATTTATAACACTCTGTCAGGGTCTTGACATAATTTGACATTAGTACAGATGTAACTAAGTTTGACCATGAAACATCCACCACCATGCTGACTGCATAGCATCCAACGACCAGCATGTACATTGTGTGGTGAGGGCCGAAGGGGCACTAACTCTGTGTTAAAGAATATATGAGCCAATACCCTTTTGGCTCTAACCAGACGTTACTCTCAACTCACCTGTTGCACACTCTGGCCCCTGCACTCCAGGTGCGCATGTATCAAACACCTCAAGGGAGGACCTCGTGTAGAAGGAGTCTCCTACAAACACCAATCTAATTTGGTACGACTGTGATGAAGTCAAGCCATCAAGAATGATAATCTGTCTGGTCGCATCAACAGTGGAGCTGTTAGACCAGACCTCTTCACCCAGGAATCTGTACTGGACAATGACTGATGTTACCTCTTGGTCAGTTGTCCAGGTGAGGGTCAGTGTGGACCATGTGGCCTGGTCAAGGGTGATGGTGTAATCCACTGCAGAAGGATAGGAAGAAGAATATGGTACACGTAAAATGCTCCATTAGGGTGAAATCAAATTCTTTGGATTGGTTATTTACTATCACTTTTAGAGGTTTATTCTCAATGGAAAAAAAAGCTTACCTCTGAAACTCCTTATTTCCTAGCAGGCAATACCATTCTTGATCAAATTAAAAAAAGATTATCCTATGATTGGCACACTTACACATAATCTTTAGAATATAAACAAGTAGCACAAGAACAATCATTACAGGAATACATAAAAGCAACTTTAACTCCATAACATTCATTTGTCTTGCTTTTGTTATGGAACTGAAGCTAAAAGGAAAATCCACCTAAGGCCCTTGTTTTATCTTAATGTTCCCTACCAGTAGTCTTTTACTTTTGAAAATGGTAAGGTAATTACGAGCTGCTTTGTAGCAGGAGGCAGCTATCTGACAGTAATACAGACCACAGGGTCAGTCATTAACTCACAAAAAACTCATCCGTGGGAATAGAGAGACTCTGATTACCTGTTGCATTGTAGCAGGTAGCACCATCGGTTGAATCTTGACAGTAGCAGGCTCTGGTGCCATCCTTGATCTCACAGACTCCATTGAAGGCACACTGGGTGGATTCACAGGACATCATGTGTGACAAACCATCGCACACGCAACGCTGGCCACATCCATCTGGGATGTACTCCTCATTGCTCTATAGAATGGAATGACAGAGGGGAGCAGTTAGTGACTAGTGATTAACTGTGGTCTGGACCCTGGACTATAGGATCTGCAGGACTATATAAAAATTGTTAGGTCCCTCTTAATTGTATCGACAAATAGAATGACAATGGGGACAGATTACCAATGATACTCAGCGAGTTCTGTAAGTGTCTCAAATTTGAGACCCTCATCGTAATCCCAAATGAATGTTACAAAGTTTGCTCATGGTCTTGGTCCAAGGACTCCAGGTCCATAAAGAGTTGCAATTAATATTAAGAGAACAATAATTAAAAAAAATTAATACTAGCAAATGCTTACCTTGAAATACAGTTCATCGTACGTGCACCCACACAGGCTAGCCACTGTACACTGGTCATCCTCGTACACGAACCCTTCCTCACACACACATCCAGATGTGCAACCAAGATCTAGACTGGTACACTGATCAACAGTTCCTAGGTCAGCGCAGGACGATGGACATTCTGTCACACAAGAACTGTACACTGAGTTTGCTGGACAGTCGTAAGCTGGAGTGTTATTGTAAAAAGGAAACGAATGAACAATAATAGATGTTAATTTTTTAAGGTTTTGTGTAAAAAATAAGCATTGATTCGCAATCCAACGTATGCATTCTAGCCAATGATGGATAGAACATATGTTATTGAGATATTGGTTTTGCACCTGAAACCAAACTCATGAAAGATTTTCACATATAATCATTGTGAAATTTTTGTACAGCATAATATTCTAAAGACTTTTTTTAAGATATTGCCTACTTGAGTATATTGAAATGTCATTTAGACTCAGAAGTTGCATGATATAATTAATATCACATGACACTGATCCTTCCATTTTGTAAATAGAAAGTATGATTATGTCTGAAGCAGATGTGGGCCAATTATATTTGTAAACTATACACATACCACGATGGCTATAAAACCTAATTCCCTTCATCTAAGTCGTCAAGATTCAAGATTCAAGATAATTTATTATCTGATTTCAAAAATACTGAAGTTTGCTCTCCACTGGCGAGTGATATACATATACAAGCAACATAAACAATATATAAATTCGAGGATACAAAGAAAATACAACAATAATGATAACAATAATAGCAATAATGAAACTAATGAGTAAATTTAAAAGCTTGCATTAAAAATTGAATCTCCACAATGCACAGAATGCATGTAATAGATGAAAGGAAAAAAATGTGGTCAGAACATTCACCCCTTCTCTCAGGTAACAAAGGAATGTTATCAGGAATATCATCAATATTGAGACTCATTCTTTGTCAAGAAGTGACACTATAAGTGGTAAACAAAACTTACAACAGGGACCGTCTACATTACGCTTCCAATCTGTCTGGAGCTGGCAGCGTGTAGCATACACCTCAATGATGTTACACAAGACTGAGCTATTCAGGTTTGTTGCACACATGTCATACAGACAGCTCTCATAGTATGGATCCAGGGTGACAGTCGAATAGCAATCACCAAATACATCTGGAAGGAGAAAAGAGAGAGAGAAAGAGAGAGAAAGAGAGAAAAAGAGAGAGAGAAAAAGAGAGAGAGAAAGAGAGAGAGAAAAGAGGTCAATCATTATTGAGTAAAGATACATTCATACATATGTCACATCTTTCTGTCAATGGTAACTCACAATATTTGAATAACAAAATAAATTGAATGGAATTCCTCAGTAAAAGAAGACTGCGGACAATTGGTTGAAAAGTGTAAGTTTATTCATGCATCTAGTGCCATTGGTCTCTGCGGTAAACTTAATGACAAATTACATCATACTTTTTCAATAAACACAATCATAGCCCCATCACAGAGGGATTTTAACACCTTTACAAGACAAGGAGTATGGGTTTATTTATTGCACAAAGACAAAAGGGTAGTACTCTTACATGCTTCATGTACCTCTGGGTTCATGATAAATACTGACCCCAAAAGACAAATTAACAGTAAATCCACATAAAACTATAAAACTTACTTGTATCATTGAGGTAATTTGAGCACTGCGTGACTGCATTATCCCTAAGGGTTGCATCTGTAGCACAAGGGTTAGTGTCTGTAGGTGTCGCAGGGCAGGAGAGAGCCCCATCACTCCAGCTGTCTCCAAAGTCTTCAATGGATGATGCCTACATGAAGATATTTCAAGTGATAAACACAATACATTTATTCATGTATTTATTTATTTCTGATTTTTATACAGGGTGGCACATATCACCAATTTACGGTGGTCTTCCATGAGGCCCTGTTTGGTAAAAATGAAACAAATAACAGCAGCAAAAACAAAATAGATAGATACAAATTAATTGGTATCCGCATGAAATAACGGGTCATTCAAGAATTATCCCTAATGATAACAAGATATATGTGAATGAAATTTTCAATTCAAATAGAAAATACATTTTTTAAAAATGAAAACAAAATAAAGAATAGATGATCACCACATTCTTTAAAAAATAATTTTCGTATTAAAAACATAAATTTTTTGATAATCTGATAAATACCATCCAAAAGACACAAAAAAATCGCACAGGTCCATTTACACATTTTCATTAATGCTCATTAATGTTCATTAATGTTCATTAATGCTCATTAATGTTCAAGGCAAAGTATCTTCTCATTTTTATATATTACCGGCATCCAATCAACCTTCCATAGGAACAAGGAAGTGCCAAACACCGAGGGCCCTGTTACTTATACCAACCCTTTGAAAGTAGCTACTTTCTTGATAGATATACTGAATACATATATTGATAGCACAATTTTTAATAATTTTTTTAAAGTAAGTATGGTGTAATAAAGCTTATCAAAAGTATGGTGCCGTCTCATCAATAAATAGAAACTTGCAACTTCAATCATTAATTAGTAAATTATAATTACATGATCTTCACACAAAGCATTATATACAAAGAACTTAGTCTCTGATATCTAATCAGGGAGAGGGAGAGACTTGCATTACTCACCTCAGATCCATTTGGTTTAGTGAAATCATTGTTAGCATCACCGTCCAGATTGCCACACAGTCCACATACACTGCCGGCGTAGTACTCAGAGAGCCACACCTCGGCTGTGCTCACTCCATCCCATCTCACTGCCAGATCAGAGTCTGTCATCACAACCTGGAGAGAGAGAAACAGAGAGAGATCGGTAGACGGTTAAACGCCAGAGAGACAGGGTCAGGTGTAAGAGAGCATTGAGAGTGGTAGATGGAGACAAGAAGAGCCATATGGCATAATGGGGCGTTGCAAGAAAGTTGCGACTGATATTTGCAATCAATTGCAACTCAACTTTCTTGCAATGCCCCACTAGTCTCCTAAATTTCATAGGATTTTGTTAGGATCAAAGTTTTAACAATTAAATTAATTTAATTGGATCTATCTTTTATTCTCCCCCTCTCTTTCTCTCTCTCTTTTTTTTTACTAATGGGGCATTGCAAGAAAGACTTACACTCGATTTGGGGGATTTGCAATCGATTGCAACCTTCTTGCAACGCACCAATAGTGTAAAAAGAGAAAGGGAATGGAAGAGGGAGTAAAGGAGGAATATGCAGAAAAAAATGAGAATACAACAATAACAATAAATAATTAAAGTATACATATACTTCAAAGAACACCAGTTGCCATCTTTGAAAAATCTTTGAGAGATAGTGTGAACAATATCCTTGTTTGTCAATATGCTAAAAAATTCACAGAACATTCCCTCTAAAAAACATATGTACCCCCCTCCCCCCCCCTTACAAAAAAAAAGGGGGAAAAAGAAGACATCAAATATAATGAATCTCAAACAAAATCCTTTTTTCTTTGTACAAATATTTTTTCACACTCTTGAGCTAATCTTAAACATATAAGCTCATTAACCATTAATGATAATATGAGTTGCCTTCAATAAAGGAACAGTGCCTGTAAATGTACAGGCATGGTAAGATATGTGGAGGTGGGTAAATAGATGCACATGAAATGTAGTCTATACCTTATATTCTCCACTCTGCGTAAAGTATACATTGTTCTTGTAGAAAGGAACATTGACATGAACACCGTCAAGGAAGATATCGGTAGTTGTCATGGTGATAGCCTAGATATGTCAACAGAAAGGGAGATGAGAAGTTTAAATGAAATAAACAAGGCATGAGTTTGTGCGTTATGAATTTGGCAACATCTAAAAGCTTCTCAAAACATTATAAATGAAAGAGCAATTTTTAAAAGAAAGATTTCAGCCTGTATTCTCTAAAAACATCTCTTTAGAGAAATGAAACAAGTCAAACACATTGATATTTCATAATTTTGTCTTTAGGATTTTACATTTCTATGGAAATCTATCATCTAAAGAACAAATAAAGAAGCTCAATAACATTTCATAGAAGCGATTGCAAAAATGACAATTCAAACAAGATTGTAATATATTTTGTATATGTCATCATGTCTGCTTAAGGATGTTTGAAATACTGACTTAAATAGTAACCAATTACGAAACTGCATTGTCAAACTTCTCTACCACCAAGCAAAAAAAAATCCAGAATAATTTAGTGTCAGGACAAATGAACTTTCAATTCAATTCAATTTTTTCAGGAATAACCTACCAGTACTCTGTAAAGACTCTTGAAATTCTGCAACACTATATTACTGTACTCACCAGTCCCTCAACATTCACAACAAGTTCCCTGGTGTATGAGAAGCTGTCTGTGTCACTATCCTTTGCTGCTGTAGCCGTGACGCTGAAGGTGTTATCTGAGGTGCCATTGATGCAATCAGAGGTGACCAACGTGTAAACACATTCTCCTTGGAAGGTATAATCTTGCCCATCAAAGGTGACATAATGTGGGTCACCATAGATGGTGCACACTTGAAGGTCATACACTGAAAGATATAATGGTATAGGAATAAAGTATTAGCTGTGGTGTACAGTGTTATCAGTGGTGCTATTTGTGCAATTAGAGGTGACCAACGTGTAAACACAATTTGCTTGGAAGGCCTGAATAATCTTGTCCATCAGTGGTCAAACATTGAAAGACGAAATGGTGTCAGAGTTAAGTATCATCTGCTGTGCCATTGATTTGTGTTTCATGGATTACAGACATTTGTGTGGATGATGGAGGGGGGTTTCTTTGTCAAGAAAGATGGTGGAATTCAAATGATAATCATGAAATAAAAACTGTTTTACATAGACTGGGGACCTCTAGAGTTCTGATATTAGGACTTTAAAAAAGATGTTGTATTGTCCTTTAGACTTTAGATCCAAAACTTTTTTTTTTCTTTTCTTTTCTTCCCTCCCCCTGACTCTTTGGGCTGATATTTCTCAGTTTTTAATGCTCTAACACATTAAAAAAAAAAATCATTTAAAAACTAGATGGAATTATGACTGCGTGCAGTCGAAAATGATGCCTCCACCATACAGCAATTTTTAAAATTCAAGTTGATTGTAATCCATCTGTCGGTTTTTTAATGATAATGCACTCACAAGCTATTTATAGGCATACATAATGAGGCCCATGACCTTTGACCTGATGACCCTAAAATCTAATCAGTTCATTGGCTCTGCAAGATGGTAATCTGTATATTTGGTACTTGGTACTTGGCTGTTGTTCCTCCAAAAGATTCCTAGTGGAATTCAAACTGGAGGTCGTGGTGGCAGAGGGTGGACTTATTTCGGAAGGAGTGCTACTTTAAACTTTGCTGAGTCAGTCAGGGATACTAATGTCGAATCGAGATCATTCCATGCTCTGGTTGTGCGTGGAAAAAAAGAGTTTTTGTATACATCTAATCTGGTTAATGGTATTTC
>BEXV01002033.1:135817-161442 GCA_003118195.1 Hemicentrotus pulcherrimus | reverse complement strand
GGGGGGGGGGGGGGAATATGTGAATTACAAACAAAAAATCAGACGGTGGATTTTGTTGAACAATTCAAGTTTTTATTAAATTACATAAGACCAGAAGAAGGCAGAGTCCATCGAAAAATTGAAGATGAAACTATATCTATCGACGTTATTTCACAAATGGGGCCAAAAAAGGCAAAATCCGCGTTCTAAAGAGTAGAGCGGTATAAACTATATCATATGATATCAATATTCGTTCGGCCGTCTTATAATTAACAATAATATTGGGGCATATTTATTATAAGTAGCATGTATACCTGCATCGCTAGAAAGAATGTTGCATCTGCTCTGGGCAGTGGTAAGTAGTTCCGAGTCGGCAGAGCATGGATCTATTTGGGTGATGTTAGAACAGCTATCTTCAAGACTCCATCCGTTAGCAAATGATGTGGAGTCAATCGCCTAAATTTGATATTAAACAAAAACGATCAAAAGGAAAGCTACAAATACAATAAAGACAAAGAATACATTCAACACGCCAAAAGGGCTTCTCTCCAAGTAAAAATAACATTCCTGGGACATAAAGAAACTTTTTTTTTACAAGTTTGAGTCTTCGGGAAGTTCTGCAAAATTTTTCAGAACGCTGTGCGTTTGCTGGGTAATCGATATAAGATAATTTGGTATGTATCAACGTTCTTAAAAATTACACAAAACGAAAGAGTACGGACTGTGTAAAAGTATCACTATTGTGGCAAACTTTAACATGTCTATACACTCAATGTTGTTACGTACGTATTTAGCGACTAATTGACGACTGTGATAATTATACTGATACTTTCAGCAGAAAACTCGATCAAGTATCACGACTAGGGAGACCGGAGCAAACTGACTACTTTTCCTACATATTTTGAAAACGCTATTTCAATGCTATTTCAATTTTACATCTCACAATAAATTACGCCATATTCTTTTTTTCAGCTAGTTTTACAGACACAAAAGAAATGAAACAGGGCCATAGCAAAGTTAAATATAGAAATGTAATACGCGAATTCTTGATGTAATACAACATCTTAGCATTCATTATTTCTCAACATGGAAAAATGTTATACAATTATATTTCCTGTGAGTCTAATGAGTCATGATTTTCCCAAGACTACTTCCTGACTTTACAATAAAATAGAGTTCCATTTCACTCAGATAATTCTTTTAACAATGCCACCCGGCAAATATTGGTAGACATATGAAATATGAATCATGCGATGAAGGCTTGAAGAGTAAATATTGAACAGAAAAACAGAAGAAAAGAATAAAAGAAAGAGTTTTTTGTTGTTGAGACACGGAATGCCGTGTTCTTAACGCCTTAAGGGTTGGTTTAGAGTTCAACAAAATCAAACACGACAGACTCAACGATCCATATTCAGTTGTTAAGTATGTGACGTCAAGTACCATCTGAGATCAGTGGATTACATACATTCATAAAATAATATGTTCCCACCATAATAACTAATTCAACAACAACAAAAAAGGCAGTGGGGCATCCTTTTGGTTTGACTTATATTTTGAAAGGAAAAAGAAGACAAAAACTGTTCATGTTCGTAGCAACATTAAACGAACTATAACGTACTGTGTAAATAACATGTTATAAAACTCAATACCAAAATCGATATTGGAATATGGATATTCTATTCATTATTAGCTGGCATGCATATTTTACGAGTCATATCCCAATTTAAAGTAAGTTTCAAAGGCGTAACAAACGGTAAAACAGGTATGGTGAAATAATGATGAATTGTATAAATAAAACAAAACAAAGAACACACACAAGTGTAATATATATATATATATATATATATATACCTTTAGTTGTTTACAATTATACTGACAAAAGAAAATTACCAAGGAGCCGTCGGGAAGAACGAAGTCATCGGATGCTTCTCCGTTGAAATCACCACATAGACCACAAGTGGCGCCGCTGTAGGCTGGCGGTAAGGTCAGTGTTATTCCACCTTCCTCATCCCATCGCAGTACTAATCCCATGCTGGTTGATACAACCTGACAAAGAAATTCATTATAAAAAAAGATAACAATATCTACTGAAGATAGTCGCAAAAATATTCAAATAGCGACCTAAGGCTATTTCCAGGACACACTTAAGGACTGGGAGGACCTACCTCAGATCATCATCGAACTGCCTTCTTTGGAGCAGTACAAGGTGGCTCTTGAAACAATTTAGTTCCCTTTGTATATAACAGCTCTATGCTTTACCCTCATCTAGATGCTGAACAGGCGTTGATGAGTATTACCATAGAAGTAGAAGTAGAAGTATTTCAATCCCCTTTTGAAATGCGCGAATACGACAATAACAGGTTACATAATCCAAACATGTTTTCTAGAATCCACACAAGAGGGTACAGAAATTGCACTTTTGTTGATTTCTTGAAGTTCTTGCGACAATCCCTAAGTGTTTTTTTTTTTCATTAGGTTATAACAATTATCATCTCTACCTTTGATTTAGGTCAGCTACCATGATTAGATATTAAAGCATCAAAAATTATAGGCAATGTTTTTCTACCAGGTTCCCATTTACATTACCCCTTGGAGTCACGAGAAGCGCATGCATATTGCTAAACTGTTTCTGTTTTCAAGCGTTACACGCAACAGAACTACAACCTGATATGTCTCTATGTTGTATGCATACATGTATATTCTTCGGTTGTAACACGGGTTTAGCCTTGTTTGAAACCCAATCAGTTTGGCTTGCTTTAAAATTCACTCCAGTTATAAAAAAATTGTTTTTGTCAACGATTTTATTTTTTATTGTCTTGTTAAACAAAGAAAAAAAAATAATATCTTAGTTTTCAAATGAGGTTGCTATGCTGTTGAAAATTACATATTTATGAGAAAGGTGCTGACACTGATTCTTTCATTAATTTTAGTGGCCCGGTTCGATCGATTAGTTACCAGAGTATATGCATTTTCGTTATGGTATCATTCCAGTGTGCTTACTCACATCTTTAATACGGTAGGCAAATATAAAGGCGATACATCAATATTTCATCGTTGTATTTTCAACAAAAAAAGCATTTTCAGTTGAAGAAAATATGAGAGAAATAAGAAACAGTGTTGATAAAATCTTTAAGACTATGCCCCTGTATAATTCCATCGCGTGATAACGATTTTGCGGAGTTTTTATTCCTTGTCACTAGGTAACATGGCGTTCCGTATACTTACAATCTGTTAGCAGACGCACACGGTCTTTTCATTGAGTGGCTAAGCAAACGGGGTACAATATTTTGAGTGACAGAGGGGTGGAATGAATGTTTGCTATTACTGCACAAACACACACTTTCATTTCATCAAAATAAGTCCCTCGCATGGTATATGACACAGAGTCTTTTCAAAATTATCTCTGGCAAACATGTGAGCTGTGACTAGGACTATAATGAAAGCTGCTGAGCGAGAAAGAAAAAAATGACATAAAACTGAACTTCGCGAGCGCTCTCCTTAACGAAGTGAGTAGGGCTGAATAAAGAAAGCACGTTATGATATAGTGTGATTAAGGATATGTTTTAAAAAAGCTTATGCCGAAAGAAACAGCTCGATTGACAGCTGTGCATGTCGAAGGTTTGCTTAACATCTAAATAATCACGAACAAAATTAGAGCAGATTACACAATTATATTACCACAGCTACAAAATTGTATTGCTTTGCTCAAACAGTATCGATGATGTGATGTCGTAGTGAATGTGCGTTCATTTTGCCTTTAACTTGGGGAATCAGATGCCCCTGTTCAAATATAGATGTGCTAGATATTATGACTACTAAGTGACTTTGAGACTCGTCGCGATTAATGTTGACAGTCAAGCTTGGCAGACAATTCAGGTATCAGGGAGAAAGTTACATAAAAATGATTTCGCGATGCCAGAAACACTTTCTTTTATAATTGAAGTCGCCTTGTGATTTTTGACACGTCTTATCGCTACTCTTTGAGTCATGTTACTTAATTATCAATGACAAGCTACCGCACCTATACTTAATCATAAATGACATTGTGGGCGTTGGTGGACACAGTCCTATCAATTTTCATGTTATCATTTCAATCTTAACATTTAATCAAAACAATGTTTGCAAGCCTTGACAAACTGGGCATGTTTTCGTTTATCAAACTTTATCAAATCAAATGAAAGTTTGAAGGAGAAGCTTAGCATGAAGAAATCGAAATCGCTAAAAAAATGAATTATCGTTACCACGTTTAAATGTGGTAAAACACTTTGTAACTCGAAATTGAGCACGCAATAATTTTCATGTCCTTTTTTTCCTTGAAAGATGTATATTGGTTGTTACTCGACAAAGGCGTAACAAACAAAATGTACTCAGTATTCCTACATAGTAGATTGGCATGAGCACTTGATTTGAAGTTGAACGCATTTTCTATCCACTTTCACGCAACCATTTCTATTAAATTTAGATGAACACAAGTACACCTATAATTTGTAACTGTAATTGTAAATGCATTTGTAATCATAATTGAGATTATGACTGTAATTGCTATTGTTATTGAATTGGTTTACTAAGAATACTTTTTTAGCGAAAGCTTATCAGCGTAAAATACGAAATATATACACTCATGACAATCATTGAATAGGCACTTGAAAATCATAGACCAACGAACAAAATAACCAATATCTGACTACATATCTGGGGAGTTGTGTAAATGATCCTACATATCGTTGGAGGGCAGGTCCATGCTATTGTCCCCTCTAGAGGTCAAATTTAATCTTTATAAATATTTAACAAACTATACATCGTTTTAAAGCTGAAACTATGAATTTTTATGAATCTGATAAAAAAATAAAAAAATAATAAAAATACGAAAAATGCCAAGGTTACGAACTTCGATTTTTATTAATTGGCGTGACGTACGGGACATTAGATTTTTATTTTTGTATCTCATTTGAATTATTTTTGAAAAAAATGAAATATCTCAGGAAATGTAGACCATCATGCTAAAAAATAGGAAAAAAAAAAAAAAACTTTCAAAATGAATTAATAATGCAAATGAGTTAGGTTACAAAGTGTGATGTCCCGTACTTCACAATTTGACATTAATTTGTTTAGTTTTAATTATGAAAATATTTTTTAAAAAGAGAATATTCTAGGAAGTTCTAATTTAGATGAATACCTATAACCAAATAGGTAAACAAAAATTACAAAAAGTCTGTGTTGATTACATAATCCAATTAAGAAATGTGACGTACGGGACAACCCCACATAAAACCAATGCAAGATGTGAAAAAGGAAATGACCAAAAGGAGAATATATACTGTGTTAGGAAATTATTGTATACAGGTATATATATGAACATTCCAACTGGCCGGGTCCCTACTAGAATTTTCTTGTACTATTATTGTTGTTGTTTTAGTCTTAAAGGCGCGTGTCATTCAATTATGAATATTTATTGATGTAATTAGTATTCAAGCCAGACCCCTGGTATTATCAACTTTGGTATTTTGCCAGTTGATGACCCAGCATTGGCAGGATGTAAATCATAATAATGTACTAGTTCCTGGAATGAGTCTAGTGAAATTATATGGTAGTAGATGCACCAGAAGCTGGCTTTTACAACTCATAGATGCTGCAGGTAAGAATAGCACATGGTATCAAGCTCTCCATGTGAGGTTGTTTTTTGATATTCTATTTAAATGTCATATATGATGGTAAAGGATTACAGCATACACTGTACATGTTCTTGAGCCAGCTCGGGAATTCTGATCTCCTCAAAACTACATCATAACTTTAAAGGAAGGATAGCTTTTTCGAGATCACACTCTCACCCACTTAAGGTTTTCATCACTTTTCCATCCATGCATTTTTGTTGATTTACGCTTTAATCTTTTGAATTGTGGAAAAGGTCACACAAACCTTTAGGGTTTTAATTTTTTATATCTGGTGGTGTTAATAAGATGTCTTTAATCAATACAAAATACATTCAAGATTTATATCTTGTAATCCATCTTTCACAAACATGTACATTAATGTACATCAAAATTCTTGAATATATGACAGCAACAAAATATGATATGCCGAGTGTGCCCCTGTGTTTCAAACAAGTTTAAATAAAAGTTTTCAAGTTCAAGTTCATCTTCTTCATTAATTTTTTATTTAAAAAACATTTAGCAATGTTGAATGGAATGGATGAAAGAAATGAGAAAAGGAGCATGACTGCACATGGTAGATGGGTAAATGGAATAAAAATGGTAATATAGTGTGTATGAATGTACAGTAATTCAATGTGCTTCCTTTATTAAAGTAATATTTGTATTGATTTACCTCATAAATTAACACAGAGGATAATAAGTGAGGGTCAGAGGATTTAATTGGGTTCTAAAACACTCTAAATGTCACTGATTTAAGTTTAAAATGTTCAAATTTAACAAATTTTGATGACAATTCTTAATTTCAATGCATTTTTCCATAGGGAAAAGTTGTCCCGTACGTCACGTGTCCCGTACGTCACATACACACATTTATGTTTTGGTATATTACATAAAGGAAGGTCAGGAAAATATGGTAATAGTTGTGATTAATGCTTGATTCCATAATGAAATAAGATATCATTACCATAAATCTCATAACTTAATAAATTCAGAGAACTTTTATGATGAACTTATTTTTGAAAAAGTCAGAAATTCTCTGGTCCCGTACGTCACGCAGCACATTAATTACATTAAAAATTAATTTATGAATTGGTCAGAACTAAAACTTTCCACAAATGAACTAGCCCATCATAGCCACAGACTCAAAAGATAGCCATATACATAATTTTATCCATTGTAATTTCTTGTTTAAAGTCTCTGAATGTCCCGTACGTCACAATCCAAATAGCTTGGACCTGCCCTGGAAACAAATTATGTTCAGGCATAGAATTGAATGCGCACACCGCATTGTGACATATCATGGATAATCTACTTTTTAATTAAAAAGAACGTAAGCCCCATTTTGCTTCCCCGAAAATTGGACTTCCCTACTTGTCAGAGGCTTTTCCCCCAATAAAGGGACACAAAACCTGATGTATTTTTTTCTGTTGCTTGTTGCAGAATTTGTATAACTTGTGCCCCCCCCCCCTCCCCCGGAGAATCTTGAATCTGCCACGGAATGGGACTCTAAACCCACCACATATCGGCCAGCGTAAGTGATGTAGAGACCACTAGCAGAGTAGTATGGTAGACGTTGGAGAACATCATCGAGTAGTACAACGGAACCTTGAAGTAACGAGATTTTCTGAAGAAAAACAGACGAAATGAAATAGTGAAAACAATACCATTACCATTTTTCATGGACCTAAATAAATTGTATTAATAGACCTGGAAAAAATAGCTTTGACAACATATGCGTGTTGGGCATAAGAAATCAAGTTTAGTAAACGAATTAGCAGGCTGTGGAGAAAACCGAGTAGTTTAGCTCTTTGTTTCAAAATGTCGAGATCAGTAAAGCAATTCATTTGGTCGGTAGATTTGTTCGTCTACACTTAATCAGATATGTCTAAAGATCCTCTAATTTCTGTTTGATTACACATTCGACCACATCTCTGTTCTGTGTCATCGCCACGTGTAACCATTTATTTTAGAAGGATATATACAAAGATAAAATGGCAAAGTTCATCAATTTTTTTATACATAACATAAAGAATATAGAACGGTGTAGAGAAAAAAAAAATGCTCATGTCGAACATATGAACATTCTAAAATGCACTAAAAGAAGTAGACATGTGATCAATTATCAAGTTTTAATTATTAAATCAAAGAGTAAACTACTCGTTCAATGCCCAATAATTTGGAAACAACCTTTCGTTCCTTTTACTTACATGTGACGAAATATTGAGATACAGCTCTCTGAGGTATGACGTCGACCCGTCTACCACTTTCAACCCGTTGTTGATAACCACGTCGAACCAAGACCGGTCTTCATCCACCAGGGACTCGTTACAAAGCTTGGCGAGAGTGTAGTTACACTGCCCATGGAAGTGGAAGGTTCTAGAGTCGAATGTTATGTAATGGGGGTCACCCCATATGCGACAGGTAGACGTTTCTGTAACGATAAGTGTTGGTATATATATCAACTGAATTTCCAAGAACGTCTTTTGTAAAGTAATGCGTGTTTGCAATAATAATGAATAGTACACTACTTAATCTTCATATATCACGTTTCTAAACAGCTCAACGATCTTACATGAATATTTTGTGGGTGGGAAATAGGCCATTGTATCAGCGAATATAAAAATGTAATAGGTTGCATGAAGTCGATATGATAAACCTTTAGGATGATTTAAGACTAGCAATATATTTGGTTAATATATCGCGAAACGTGCTGTACAGAGAGAGAGAATGAGAGAGAGAGAGAGAGAGAGAGAGAAAGAGAAAGAGAGAGAGAGAGAGAGATTCTGAGACGATTGACTTTAATATGTTACAACTTTTGGTATTCAGACGATATCCATTTATAACTAGCACATCAATGATGTGGCGCTCATCCGGCATCCAGCAAAGAAATTCACGCAATTACATGTACATTGCAATTCATGAAATGTACATGTATTGGTTACATGCATGTACAGATGATGAAGTGCCTAATGCAAATCTGGCTAAATGTGGTTTTGGAAGGAGACAGTGACATGAAGATAATGAGTTTTAATAAATTTTAATAAATTTGCTTAGGCCTAATTAGCATAAATTATTTTCTAGACAAAATTTTTTAGATTCTGAGTAAAAGTTTAATGAACCTCACGAAAGTCTTTCAGATGGAACCAAAAAATTAAAATCAGTCATTAAATAAGGAAAAAGAAGGCATTTTTGCGATTTTTTTTAATTTCACATAAATAAGCATAAATAATTTTCTAGACAAATTTTTAAAATTCTATGTAGAAGTTCAATGAACCTTGTGAAAGTCTTCCAGATGGAAAAAAAAAAATCGGTCAATAAATGACAAAGAAGAAGCAATCTTTGTGATTTTTGAATAAATATCTCATGAATTAGCACAATTAATTTTGTAGACAAAATTTCATAATTTTGTGTAGAAGTTCAATAAACCTCATGAAAGTCTTTCAGATGGAACAAAAACAAAAAATCAAAATCGGTCAATAAATGAGGAAGAAGCATTTTTTGTGATTTTTGAGAAATGCGCATAAATTAGCATATTTAATGAGTTTCAAAATTCTGTGTAGAAGTTTCGAATCCCCCACCTAGTGCTACCATATAAACCAAACAGAATTAAAATCGGGTTAGAAATGGCGAAAAAGAAGCATTTTGAAATGTTGGAAGGACGACAGACGAAGGACGGACGGACGGACGGACGCCTCCCCACGGCATAAGCTCATCAGGCCCATTCGGGCCGGATGAGCTAAAAATGAAAAGAAACCTAACTAGCCTTGTCGCTACTCGCTAGGTATTTATTTATTTCTCTTTTCCTTGAATGAAAAAAACAATCACATGTTTTTGTATGAGGGGGTGACGCTCAATGAAGTAACTATAGAAACCAACATAGCTTTACTTAGTCTTGATGCATCGACGCATGCGCATGACCTGACGAATTAGGTCATCATAACCGTTGGCGGGAAAGACGGAGAAATCGCGAGGGTATGGGGAGCGTGGCATTATCAAGAAAAATGTGACAATACAATTCACATACTATGAGGCCACCGGCACAGAAAAAGATGGGTATAGAAAAATGAGAGAGAGAGAGGGAGAGAGAGAATAACAGACAGAGACAGACAGAGAGAGGGGGTATAAGAGAAAGAGAACAATAACTCTGGAATCGGGAGGGGATCAAGGGAGGGAATGGGAAATTATTAAATAGGAATAATATGAACAAAATATTAATGTCGGAAATGGACACTATAGCCTACGACCTGGGAACACATGTTTGATAACAGAATTTGTCATATCGAGAATTGGTGTAGAACCTGATATGGGTGTTGTCTCAGGCCTGGCAAGGGAAGGAGGGCGAATTTAATACGGACGCCAAAGCAGTAGACAGAGAGTGAAACGTCGAAAGAGCTGATGGGAATATGAAAGAAAATTACAATAAAGAAAGAGTACTTTAAAGACAGGTAAGGAAATATAGATAGATGTGTCTGTGTGAGAGAGATAGTGAGGATATGACTCTCAAATCGTTGATGTGTTTAAGAACAAGTTGCTGAACAAATTATACGTTGTTGAACTGTATTGACGTTGCGGGCGGTAGGCCTTCCGTTCAGCGCGCAAAGACAGGTTTAAGATGCCATGCGGTCATAACGGATTCTCAATCACTCTGGAGCTTAATATTATAAGCGCATGATAAATTGTTATTCTGATATTCTTTGCGGGGTAACATCACGAAATATTACGCGCCATCTAATTTGTTCAAAAGACACATGAAATATCCAACCCTTAAAACATCGCCCTGTCGAGATCTAGCTGTTGCAAGTAGAATACTGTACAGCACAACTCGATCGCGGGTTTTATGTCGCCCTTGCTTTATAGTATAGAACTCTATGCGTCATATGCAATATACCTGCGGCCCCTCTTTCCTACCAAATTTACTCTTAACAAAGGATCATGGCTGGAACTTTGAACTTCATAAAAGGAACGGGGCAGAGGAAAAAATTGCCACAAATTCAAGTTCACCCAAAGGTCCTTTGTTTGCTTGAAGCGATAAAGCAAACCCAGACAATACAATTCCATCTCTCTCTCTCTCTCTTCAACCATTTTTTCTTCTTTCTTTTTCAACAATTGTTTGCACTGGTAGGCTGTGGTTGGGTTGTCGGTAACAATGGCCCAGGCACGGATATCATTTTCATATACGCATTTTCTGTGCACACAATGTTTCGTCCAATCGGAGAGTGCCATGCGAGCTTGATTGGCAATGAGCCTCTATTGACTGCCGTGCCCCGCGCGATATATACCCGATCTGTCTGCCATTTTGAAGACCAAATTCGTGCCCGACACCACCAGACAGCATTTCGGGCGCCATCGGACCGGTGGTGGTGGAAGCCGTGTCGGGGTAAGAAAGCAGACGTAGCTTGACTTGTTCACTTCGTCTTTTTGTCATTTTTTTTTCCAACCTGCACGCCTTTTTCTTTATCCAAGATATAAACAAAACCGCTTAGTGCAGCGAAGGTCGTGTCTTAAGCTTGTGGTATGGATATTTTTTGAGCAGGAAGTTAATTCTGAAGAGCTTATTTTTTTGACATTCTCGTCCAGTGAACCTGTTATCCGTATTATCAACCATTTTGTAGAAAAGTATGAAGACGATCAACCTTCAATTAATACAAATTCTGCACTTCTTCAACCAAGAAATCAATACAAATATATGAATGTTTATTTGAAATGTGCTATTCATGTTAACTGGGAATGAGCAGAAATGCTTCAGTTATAGATTTTCTATGAACGATCAGCTGTGAGCACATCTCACCGTTTCACATAAATGCCTATTGCACATTGTACGTGGTTCTAGGTGAATGGCGCCATGGAACACTATTATTGTGTCACGTGATAGCAAAGTCACTACACGAAATTGGTAGATGGTGTATTCCAAACCGCTTTTATTTATTATATGCCTTCCCCGATTCCATATTATTTTTAGGGTTTCCTTTTCAGTAATTATAGAAGTTATTTCTTACAAGGATATTATTTTCACCAACAACAACAAAGTTTCTAGAAAGGAGTATGTCCAGATGTCATCTAACCATTATTATCACGGTTAGTATTTATAATGATCAAATGATTTTCACTTTCAATTTCATTTCAATTACAATTTATTGTCCAATATTGGAAATTTGTTTTGCTCACATTTACAAATAGGACTACATTTCTCTTGTTCGTCGAGACAAAATTATGAAGGCATCGGGTAGTAACTTGGAATGCGATCAATATCGTCTGAATCATTAAATGACATCAATCAGTATGGAATTCATGGGACTGATAAAGTAATTTAGCATTTAACAAGCTACATAAATAGGACTACACTTTGTATTTCCTCCGACATTATGTTCAACTTTGTTAACCATAACGCTTTCAAGGAGTATATAATTAACACATGCATCTTATCATTTATCATTGAATAGGTTCAATAACATGATGCTCTTTATCATACGTGGCAAAAAATTGATAAACCATAAAAAATAGAGCGAAGTCTATGCTTCATCAAGCATTTGATAAAAAGGGTGTGAAACTAGTATTTTACATTATCTCCATTTGTTAACCTAAATTTTTTAATTTGTGTAACTGTTGGTAGGGTGAAGGTGAAGTAAGATGTAAAGGATAGTCTATGATATTCTATCTGCAGATGATGTCACATGGTTTACTGTACAATTGAAAATAAACGACAAAGATACTGCATTCTTTTGCTAGTACAGAGGTATAAGGTCAGGGTTAATTCGGGGATGGGTTGGTCCTCATAAAAATAAGATTTGATAACACTTAGTCTAAACCGCAGAGGCACACAGCCGGTGATGTGAATACCGACACACACTTGGAAAGCCTTGCTCCGATTTCGCCCAAAAGCTCGCAAACAATTCAACAAAAAAACTCTGAATAGCATGACGTACTGTGGCGTCATGGTACAGCGCATAATTCTATTTATTACGGAAAGATTCTATTCTTCGCACTTATTTCATACAAATATGGTGCGGCTTTTCTGCTCGAGGGCAATTCTTTTCATCAGTATTTTTTCTCTCTCGCATGCACACACACAATTTGTTGCCAGCATATATCATAGGATAGTAGCTAGTCGACCTATAGGTGCTGCAATTGACCTAACCCGATATCAAATGCTACACAATTACTCTACGGGATCCATATCCATTATTTTCGCACGCCTCGTGGTTGGTATTGGAATCTTTAATTTGCCGGGGGACCCGGGTAACTTTGGGGAACAATTATCTTCACATGCTGGACTAAGCTTACTTTAATCACGCAATACGGTGTATAAAATGCCTTTTATTTTCTTTGTAAAAAATAAACTTCTGTTCAGGGATCTAAACACTGCTTTAAACTGTTTGATTGCATTAGGTAATGAAATTTAAATCTTGTACCGCTCAACGGTGTATTTATAATTTCCTTTTTTAACATCTATTTGACTGTCCATATTTACAGATGATTAGCAATTTCTACGCAGGGTCAATGGGTTCGATCTCCCATCCATTGTGTTTAATCTTGGTAAAATCAATATATTTGAATTGGGCCACAAGCGCCTCAATCATATTTCGAACTTTGGTCAGCCGTTTTTATCTCTGGTTATAACGCAATATAAGTTTCACGACCTTTGTAGGGGTAAATCAAACGTGTATTCACGGCATGATTGATTAGTGTGTACTTCCACTCGACAAGTTCCCCATTTTTAAGCGGGCTACTTAGCAGTATGAACATTTTTTACACTCGATTTCATGTATTGCGGTAAACCATGTGGTAGAAAGGGTACGGGAGTAAATCAGACTTATTTTCCGAGATGCATTTAAGGACTGGTTTACATATTGTTCCCGAATATTCTAATCGACCACGTGATTTAACCCATTACTCATTTCGGGCATAGTAATTTACTGTTTTTCGAGTTGCTTGGACTACGCATGTATACAATTTTGCAGAATATATACATAGCGGTTCAACCTGTACATTCTCTACGAGACAGGTTTGAAGAATCATTGATCTATCACATCCTGCGCGGCAGTACAACAGGGGCTACACATCGCAGGCAGCATCATCTACGCAGAGACACACCTTTACTTCATCCCCAAGGCCGTAGCATGTGCCATCGCCACCAAGTGTACTTCAGTGGACATATGTCGTTTTGAAATCTGAGCACACTTGGTAGCGGTGCCGTGAGCTACTCCCATACATCGGACCATGCACCGGCTCTACTAAGCAGAGGAACTGGGCATCCATCTTATACTGCTTCGCGTGTTCCACAGGAGCCATTTAGTGCGTTAAGATGGATCTTACGAATACATGTACGCGAGTGCATTACTTCTATATTTCATGCAGCTACGATATCGAGCTTATTTATACTGATTTTATATTCGAATAGAGATAATGAATTGAAAACAATATTGGTAGTGGTCTCCTATTGAGGGTCTCCTAATCATGATTATTGTAATCATTACTATTATTATTATTATATGTATACTTATCATTATTATCCGTATTAATATAGATACAACATTATCACTACTACAATTATCACTTATTATTATCATAATGATCACTAATCACTAACATTGTTATCAATAATCAGTACTCGAAGTAGTAGAAGTAGTAGCAGCAGTAGTGTATGATCATGTTTATAATAATTACTCTTATCTGACAATATCTTCTATGTAACTACCAACATTGGAGGAGTCTGCGCTTTTGACAATCCGTTGCGCCATAACTATGCACTGTGAATCATTGTCATTATAATACAGTTTGAACTTGAACTATGCTTTTTGATCTTGTTTCTTTGGTAATCCCATGACAAAATCTGGAATGCATGACGAATGCATTTCAAAACGATATGTAAGATATGATAATACAGGATGCATTATAAAATGTTCAAACTCTTATTATTAGGTAAGCTTCCATCGTTGTCATTTTTATCTCCCTTTCAATTTGCTCCAACAAGTTAGAAGCGTCACCCCATTAAAAGATTTCAAATAAAATATTTTTAACTTACATTTCAAAATGTATTATTTAGACATTCACACTTGCTAGATATGATTGAAAGCACCCACTAAAAACACAAAAGGCAAAAGTGTCTATAATTTAGATTTCTGAGAACGACGGATATATATATATTTCAATTAGTGACATGATTCATAATAATATCACTTTAATAATTCAAACAAAACATATTTTGAAATACCAAAGAGTCATTAGGAGTCGTGATAGCTCAGTCTGTAGAGCAGTGGTCTCGTAATCCGATGCCGTTTGGTGAGGCATTAATCCTCATTACCAGGTCCCTCGGAGAGGACCTAAATCCGCCGGCCGTCTGGTTGCTTACAAGCATTTATGCTTTCTTAGCAGTCAGGTAATATAACCACCACCATTCATTCACGTATTATTTTCTTAATTCAAATATGTAAATATAATATTCATATTTATAGTCCTTTATAGAAGGCCCGTATAATATTACAATGAACTATGACGCAGCAGGAATATTAAAATTATACCATCAAATACTGTATGATAATCCACATAATAAAGTCCATAATTATGTCTTAAAATATCTATTTATCTTAGAAGATGAAAAGAAAACAGAAACTTTGACCAGTGCGTGCCAGGTGAACATAGATTTTCTAGCTTTTAAATTTTCATCACCGCTTTTGAAATGCTATGACTCATTCGGAGAAGATAAAATTATGCATGTAACATTTTCCTGTGGCGACAATGACTCCGAGGTGTATTTCGTTAAAGATGTAGGGTTAGGGTTGATATAGGGTTTAAGGAAAGATTTAGGTTTACGATTAGCTATGAATGTAGCTATGATTTCAGGGGATTAAAGTTGAAGTTAAAGTAATTTGGTTAGTGCAAGAAACTGACCGCCGAGCCGGATGCCTGAAGCCTCCTGAACAAACTCCATACATGAGCGTAATAGAAAACCGTTTAATGCAGGTGCGATCAGGGACACCAGTAGNGGGGGGGTATTTCCACTCTAGTTTTAAAATTACTGTAACACAAGTGGATACAAAAAGACAATAAATTATTCTCCAAGCAGTTCTTTCCTTCGAGCTAACATTTATCGGGATAACTAACAAGAATTCAAAGCAATTTCTTTATACGCTTGATCACATATAATAATTTAATTCATCTTCAGTCTGCATTATAGCATGAACCATGATTATAGGCATGATATACGTGTGTATAATTCATGCCAAGGAAACCTTTATATTCAGTGACCATCAACAGATACGAGTCTCGAAAGCCTCTCAGCCAACATAAATATCAAGGTTTCCAATTCGAGTCGGATCTCAAATCATCAAATAACAACATTCGACGTAAAACCTATCTAAATTTCTTCGATTGAATTCTCTGTACGGTTTACATGCGTGAATAAGTAAATTAAGCCGAATTAAGTGAATCTGTAAAATTATCAACAGTTTTGTTTATTTTCTCTCTACTTTTTTGGACAAGCATGATGTTTCTGCACGATACTATGGTTAGAAAGGTTCGAAATAACAGCTCAACGGACACTATTTTTGACCTGACTTAAAGCCCCTATCACTGATTTGCAAGCCCTCAAAAAAAGTGTTTCAAAATGTATCTGTAGCAGCTAGATGAGTTTTAGTATGAAAATATGAGTTAAAATTGAAGCCCTCATTTTGTACAAAACTAATCGGTTAAATAAAACACTTCCAGTTGTAAAAATGTTGATTAAAAAATCATGACCGTAATTTTGCCAATAGAGAGTAATTTTGCAACCATAATTTTAGTAAAGCTTTCAATTTTGATTTTTGTTTTTACATGTTGGCCCTTAAACAATTTGTTGAGATTGCCCCCTGCAAATTCCTGCAACACCCTTCAATTTAAAGATTGCGGTTATAAAAAGTTAGGTTTACACACAAAAATTCCTTAACAATTCTCATTTTGAGATAACAGTTGGACAATAATTGGCCAGACGGGAAGTGAAAGAAAGACGGAAACGATTATAGGATGACAAGCCAAGGTATGAAACGTGTGTGTGTGTATGTGTGTGAACATGCGTGTGCGTATGTGTGAGAAAGATTAAGGAAAGACATTCATGACAGAGGCACATAATACATATCATAGAAGAACAAGATAGGGGGTTTTGTGTATGATTGCGCAGTAGAGACCTGGGTAGAAATGGAGGGAGATAGGGGCGAGCGTTAGGTATAATTATGTGGGGTGGGGTGGGGAGGGGCGAAGATAACAACAGAGAGAGAGTTAAGTGTGAAACCTTCCATACAAGTATGGTCTTTAAGTATGGTCTTTCCTGAAACCCACCTTGGACAGGAACAGACCAGACAGACAGAAACCTTACAAGGGTGTCCCGCAAGCACCCCAGCACTAACCCCATAGCTCGTCCAACACCCATCCGACTTCCAGCCCGGGGCACAGACTCAACGCGCATATAATGCCCTTCCATAAAAGAGAGAGATTGAAAGAGCCTATTCTCCCTGGGACCACCGATGTATATTATTACCGAAATAAAATTCTAAGCAGCTTACAGGAGTTCAAATACAAACAATTTCTGCCTGCTGGTATCTATGGAAAAAGGTTTGGAATCTCGACCTGACACCCCCCCCCTCCCTCTTACTTCCAATGCACCAGAGTACATTTTGTCGTTTGCCATTCATTGGAAAGGGAATGTTTTCGTTCACGAAGAGACACTTTGGACCCAAGTTCTTTTTCTAACTAAATTCGGCATAAATTATCGTTTGGTTGCCCTCATTGAAAAAGTGGATAAAAAGAACACATCAGAAGAACACAGGGATCCTTTCTATAACATATAACACTGCCAGTGGAATCGTTAAAATGACCAGATATTATGTCAGCAATTAATCCGAGACTGGGAAACGCTCAAGATTTAGTGTGCTTTTTAAGGACCAAGAGGTGTATTTCAATTGCAGTTTCTTTATATCTACATTCAATGAGCATCTTACGCATTGGAAGTTGTCCTTTTCAAACTAAATTAGGCATAAATTAGGGCTTAGTCAACCCTAATATTCACAAAAGGGTAGTTCGAGCAGACCTCTAAACACAGCAAACACAGTCATTCCCACATTATCAAACAAATCGTCGACTGAGGGACCGTTAAAAGGACAAAGACACTACCAGCTACTAAATCGAGACGTGGGAATGCTCAAAACCGAGTGTACTTCGTTACTTCACACATGTACTTGCAATGAATATATATGTATCAAACTTCGTATATAAGACAAGGAGAAACCTCGTCTTTATACATGTACCTCTTTCACATCGCCTCACCAACTCCACACCGACGCCAGACCGATCGATTTTTTGCCGTTAGCGGTAATGTAAGTTTCTGTTTGAGTTAAAGTTGGTCTGGTGTCGGTCTCGTTGGTGTGACTAAGGTATTAGGGACTTTTAGATTATGCACGACGAGAACGTGTACTGCCCTTTTAAGGCAATGTGACGTCCTTTTAAGGCACTGGCAGTGACGTCACATTGCCTTAAAAGTGCAGTCCTTGTTCTCGTCCTGCAAAATCTAAAATTCCCTAGTGTAACCTATCGCACGTCCATGACTGGCAGAAATCACGGCTTCTCCCGACAAATCAATTTCGCTAAATGGAGCGAATATTTAGAATTTCGAATGAGACGCAAGGCAGCATTTTTTCCCTCCAAACTTACATTCTTTTTTTAAAACATAAAATTACCTCGTTTGAGATTAATTAACGTAAATGGACAAGAATGATTTTTAAATACTTTTTAATTGAGGATATCAATTCTACTTTCAACGCACGCACAAATTATAGTGCATTTGATGCAAGGCAGGTAACATTGAAAAAAATGTGGACTAAAGACATTTATATGTCTTTCCTGGTTTTGGATAATTGATTTAACCACACTGGCTCATGCTTTCAATACTGTGAGAAAAAAGTGTGAGAGAAGGTTACAATCCGAGCATGAATTTCACCCCAAGTACGTAAACAAATGTTACGGTGCCAGAACATTATTTTTCAACGAAACTGTACAAGGGAGAAAATGTAACGACCTAATCTCTAAATATAGAATGCTCATTGCTCGATGAACTTCGGTGTATATTTACAGTATGATGAGTAATTTGATCTAGAATAAAATAGTCGTTCCTGTCAAACTGCATATACATAATGACAATGCTATAAGATATGCTTATTGTAGTGTCGTGGTCGAGTGGATATGTCAACGGAGTGGAGATCACAACGTCCGCGGTTCGAGTCCTGCTGCGGCACTAATATCCTTTGAAATGACATTAATCTACATTTGCCACAATCGACTTAGGTGAGGTAAATAGGTAAAAGATTGGAAGCGCATAGAAACGTCTAAATGTGATATGTGGCATACAAGAACCGAATATTATTATTATTCAAAATAGAAATAGAATTATTAGAGACTGAAATGATCTAGAATCGTCACAAGATGAAAAATTATATTATTGTAATTGTATATTTAGCCAATGTGTTATAAAATGTATTAACTTGAAAAATATATATCAGGTAAGAAATTCAAAGCACGGATGGCAAGTTTTTGGATAACGGAATATGAAAAAGAATTGGCGTACCTCATACTCAGACACATCTGAATATTGTGTCTTTATTCAACACATAGTTTTCAGACAATTTTCATCAATCAAGTAATTAAAAAAAGAAAAAAAGATTCCATGTGCATAAAGGTGTTTTACAACGGACATGCACCCCCTTAGACGGTTTACAATAATTGAAAGGATATACTTTTTTCAGTTAGGTGACTCACGAACCTCTCCATTATCAATCTGCATTAACCGGCATTACCCCCCCNAAAAAAAATCGATGTTTAAATCATGAATAGCAACATTAATAAATCTCATACTCTATCATAAGACATAGAAAGAGAGAGGCTGGAAGAGAGAAAACGAGAGAGGTACAAAAAAGAGAGATTCATAGATGAGAGAGAGAGAGAGAGAGAGGGAGGGACCGTAACAAGCTAGCGATCATATGTAACCATTCAATTTATATCAGTTGTGATATAATTGACAACGACAAAGGCAGAAAACTGGAGCACGGCCGTAAATTAGATAATGACGCCTTTGTCGATATTTCACCCTACCATTCTTCACAGCACACCGAGATTAATCGTTTGACTCTGATGTGCAGTTTATGTTCATTTCCAACTTTCCAGTTTTTTTTATTATCATGAGACGGATTTCAAAGCTTCGATTTCTGTATTGACGTCTTTACTTTAAATTCAAATCAGCTTTGCAGCAACAAGAACTTGCATGGAAAAATTAACCGAGTCTCGCTTGTTGGAGGCTAAAGCTAGAAAAATTGAACGTCCTAATAAAATGGCAATTTTGAGAGCAGTTGGTATTTTCGGAATAAGAGAATTGAATAGAACATACAAAAACTTCTGACCTTTCGTTAATTTCGAATGTTTCCTACAGATTTGACGTGTAAGTCCCACAAGGGCTGACATTAACGGTAAACAACATTGAAGCATGAACAAAGTCAATTGGAAATATGACCAGAAAGTAAAAAGTATCATCAGAAAGGTTGTTTACACTAAATAAGAATGACGTCATGGATATTTCATTAGCTGAGGCGTTTGATATAAATAAACTTGATACGATATAACATCACAACTAATACAAATAAACAAAAGAAAGAGGTCCAACATAGACTAAGAAGAATAAAATGGGCATGTGGTCGACTTTGCGCCCCTCAGAACGAGTTCAGCTCCAATTTATACCCCCATTACACAATGGCGAGACCAAATGCTAGACCGACAACACAGAAAATAAATTGCATGGTAACAAATAAGTTTATCTGTAATCGATGTGACTTATCAGTAAACATTTCATACTAGTCACATGCATCGATCACGTGACTAGTTACACTTAATTGTGTTGGCAACATGAGGGATCATGGGCTAGCAATCATATACATGTCATAATGATAATGAACCGCGGCATTTCATGAACAATGAAACACGAAGGATACACAATTATGATTTTTAACGATCACATCTTTGAGGGGAACATGGTGCTGAATTAGTATTACCCCAATTACAGATTCCGTCTCAATTGTATCCCGTGATGTAAATGGTTTTATTTTCTTCTGAAAGGATGCATTATTATATCACTGAAAGTATGAGAAAAAGGCTTCGATTTATGTGTTTGTTAATGAAATGGATCTTAACTTTACAGAGAATGGTACGGCTTTGGATGACGAAAGCCCATTAAAAAAAAAATTTATACGTGCGATCAGGAAAATTGTCTTGATAAAGAATAAAATCATGTTTGCCCCATAATCCCTACATTATGTAAAGATACCGTGGAAGTGAACAATAGACGTTGAAATGGTAAACTGTATTGCAAAAGTAAGCAATAATGAAAGTGTTCTGGGGCGTTATTCTGAACCCTGTGTTATCTCTAATATTGTTGTATCTTTGGAGATAAGATAAAGTTGGTTTTCTGAACATTGTTGTAAGTATTGTGTTATCTTTTGTTGTATCTTTTCTCTTATCTTATCTTGCATGGTATTTACAACAATATTTACAACAGGTAGGGGGTTGTTGTATCTTTCGTGGTTATATAATGGCGGCAATATTTCTTGCCCAGAACCAACTTCGTGCCAATAGACGAGTCAGAAGATTGTGTGTTGTCTGGAAACATCACAGATGAGAACTTTTTAAGATATTTCATGCTAGGATATGACGATTTTAGTGCTCTCATCTTAACCAATAAAGTGAAAGCGTGATTTGTCTTCATGATCCATATGCCACAGCGCATAATGATGACGCGCGAATTAAGTGCTCAAATAACTAATTACGCCCAAAATTAGTATGCGCTAGGCGCATCTTCAGATATGGCATTAAGTATTCCTATTGGTTGACCTACTTATCATGCTTATATAAAACAGATTTTGATTGGTAGGGTCCATAGAAATGGGCGTGTCAATAGTCGTAAAAGATAAGATAGAGGTGGTCCTTCAAGAGATAAAACAGGGATAAAATGATGTTCAGAATACCAACTTACAACAATATTAGCGCTGTGTTATCTCTGGGAGATACAACAAAAGATAACACAAAACTTACAACAATGTTCAGAATACCACCCCAGAACTTTAAATAGGTAAAAACGTAACGACCTTTGGTGGTGTGGGGGTAGGTTCCTCCTCAGTTTATTGCACAAATGTTGAAAAATCTCCTCATTTGATAACTTAAATTAGGAGAATTATATTAATGAGACATGTTTTGTTCTCCCGAAAAGTAATTAATGGAGGAAATAATTTTCATGCCCATATATCGCAGAATCTAAAATATGTTTTCTTAGCACAAGAAATCGTTGCTTGAAAAATTATTACATATTTATTTTTCGGTTAATAAAATTATCTTCTGTAAAATTGTAAATCAGAATAATCAAATCAAAACAGTTTTACTCTTCTCAAATACAGGTGTAAACATGTTGAATTGTCGAAATTATAATTTTTCAAGATTATGCAGGTCTGGATATTCTCATGACCTTAGTGCAGCCCCTACAATGACAAAAAATAGAAACGTAAAAAAATAACTTTTATGCCATCCCTTCTTCTATTTATTAATGTCTGTCCAGTCCGCGAAACGTGTAGAGTACAATTAATTTCTCAAAAGTGAATAGCTTCGCAAATGTAAAGCGAATCGAACAAACAATACTAGCTTTACAGGCACCAGTACAATTTTTTCATGAGACTTCTTTTTATTACTTTCTTCCAATATTTACCTGATTGGATTGAAAAATAATAAGGAAAACTGCTTAGTAACGGAGAGCGCCGCGGGGAGTATGTTTGTTCTTCAATGTGGAGAGAACTGTATACATCTACCTCAATCTTTGCTTTCCATAGGCGTTTTATTTATTTAGCCATCTCCCTCTGACATACTGAGCACGATACAGCATATGCATGCCTGGTTTATCTGAACATTTCAATTTGATATGCATATTAGTATTTGGTGAAGAGCGCCAAAAGTAACGGGCGGGATAATGTTGGTTCGTGATGAAAAGTGTAAATGGACAAAAAATAGAGGAATTGATAGGAAGGGAAAGCGAATTAAGGGATTAAGAGACAGTAAAAAGAGAAAGGGTCACGCTTAGCACCTTCGATAGATATATCTGCCTCTCATAATCGAAGAAATATAAGTGAAATGATAATTTTTGATTAATGGTATTATATCCATGGGAGTACGCCGGCAAGTGGTTGTTTTTTAGCTTCTGTTTTGTAAAACCTAAAACAGTGAGATCTAACTACATTGTACGTGTATAAGTACAGAGAGAGATTGAGGGAAAGGTAGGGGGAGATTGAAAGTGGCTTAATGATGGACTGCTATTTGAGAGAAACTACATGGAATATACAAACTTATACCATGAAATAATACATTTAAACAAGATGTTGGGCACAATGTAGGCGAAGATTCAGGATATTGTAAAATAGGGAAAGGGTGGGGTCGAGGGAACATGTCCGGAAAAGTCACAATTAGTGGGAGGGGTTCAATGTGGTGTACCTAAGGCATTCCATTTGGGTATCAAAGGGGTGGGGAGGGGGGCTTGGGCCTGTTTGAGCCCCTTCACATGCATGTGCTATGTAAGGTGGCTTGAGGCTCGGTGTAAAAGGTCAATATAATTAACATTATTATGATAGTTTATCAGGTAGCTAAGAGAAATGTCAACTTCAAGTGAACCTCGAATTAAATACAGAACCATTCATTTTATCATTATTTAAGGATTTTTTTAACGAGAATTGTTGATTCATTTCAGATATGTACAAAGGTTAAAGAGGATTGAAAACATTTAAAAAATGCATTAAACTTATCAAAGTGGAATGGAATTTTATAGCGGGTGTCTCTCTTGTTACCCGAGTGGACAATCTAACTACATACTTAAACAAGTACTACGGTACTTTCAACATTTTGCTTCCCAACAGACAACTTATATACTGTTGAATGTTGGACACAGAAAGGGGTGGGGTTGGATGTTGGGGAACTGATCTACACTAATCTAAATGGTTCCGTCCAAACACCGACTGCTGTCGTTTGCATGGGGCTTCAGTAAAGTACTTACTACAAAATTGTCAAGTAACAACAAGTCATGAGATCATACATCATTACAAGTACATAAGCCTCACCCAGTATCAAGTGACATTTTCTGTAGCAATTCTAGAATACTGTGTCTCCATAATCAATTGCACCTCTGATTACGTAGGAAGCATATTTAGTACGCACGGTGGGCATGTTGCTCCGCACTCATAAAAAAAGGGGGAAAGGAAACCCAGCAATCACTCAACTTCAGGTACAATCATATGATATCATTATGCGCGCCAGAAAGCAAATAAGTTCCGTTCAATGTCAACACTCCAGTGGACCTGAACAATCGAAGAGCGAACAAATACACCCGCCATTTCTGATATCAGGCCAGGGCCACACCCTGGACAAATGAGAATCAGTGCACAACTCCGCACGACGACCGAACTCTTTACTCACTTGTCCATGTGGCAGATTTTAAATCGTGCTACTCCCATTTGCCGTTGTTATGCATTTCAAAAGAACAATAAGGAAAATTGTAGAATAGGAAAAAAAATTGAGTGGCATAATCAGCACAATGAATTGGTACTTACCGATAGGGGGCGTTGTGGTCTGGGCCTGGGTCGTCATTTCTGGAGTTGTCTGTCCGTCTGTTGTCTGCATTTGTTCTGTTGTAGTTTCAAGTGTACATTTATTATTTACTACATAATAATCGCCATTTGAAAATCAGCAGTGACCATTTTCTCTTAAATTCACGTAATGCATTGTATCGTAATCTGTCCTACACAATTACCATACTCCATGTATGGGTAGTGATCATACTTTGGATGGAAATGTATTAGTTTTTATCAAAGTAAATGACATGTCTATTCATGATAAACAAAAATTATTTTACCAAAGAAAAACAGTAAAACAGTGATGTTTTCTATACTTTTCCAAAGTTTGACATTAATGGATCACTAAACTTTATAACAAGACTGAACTAATATAAATCTAAAGTAATTTCATGATATATATACAGGTATAACAACATAAATGTAATCCTTATGTATATGTAATGTAGGACCTTTCTGTATTCTTATGAAGAAAACATAACACTGCCAATTACAAATTGAAAAGGGCGTAAACATCTTTTGTTTTCAAGGAGTCAGAAGGGCAAAAATTCTGTGTAAAATGGTATGAGTTAATGCCCTTTCGGCTCCCAACAGACGATATATGTCCCTTTTTAAAGTATTCTAGTACTCACGAATTGTAGTCCTTTGATTATTGACAGTGCAACTTGTTTCTTGCATGTGCATGTACTAAATAAACTTATACCATACAACATATTTAAATGTTTAAAATGCTATCTCTAAGATCATGCAACACCACAATACCAACAAATAAGGAGAATAGCTCAACTATATTTCACTGCATTAACAAAGACAGTTGAGTGAAAAATGGTTAGTTTTTTTGCATGATTGTTGCAAATATTTTTGAATGTGCAAAATAAAGGAGAAGTGAAATTCAATCGTCATGAAAATTGCTTTGCCATGCAGATAGCAGCCCTCATGCAAGGATGCAAAGTAATGGATAGATAAGAAGGAAACAAAATCAGATCAATGAAAATCAGCCAAAACATAACCATTTGGGGGAAACAAAAATATATGTAGTTAGGAATTATACCTGTGAATGACAGATATAAATATTGTTGTTTAGTAAGCCCACAAGTACATATAGCAATGAACTAAAAATCAACTTGTAAAATGCAACTCAGCTCACTTTTTCATCGAAATCATATCTTCAGATAGACTCACTGTTAAAATCCTCACAAATTATTTTTGCACAAAAAAGTTTACATACTCTGAAATTACCGCATACCAACTGACAGGAGCGTACGCAGGGGGGGAGGGGGGGGGGGGGTTTGGGAGTTCAAACCCCCGCTTTGGTATTTTTTTTTTT
>BEXV01002033.1:121602-135693 GCA_003118195.1 Hemicentrotus pulcherrimus | reverse complement strand
CCCCCCCCCCCCCCCACTGAGCGACTTTTCAGCCGGCGCGGTTTTCACACTTTTGGGAGCAAAATATTTTAACCCCCCCCCCAGCACACTCCAAAATCTTGAGTACTGAAGATAAGGCACTTTTTAAATCTTTACATTTGAAAAGTGGATCTCATCCTTCTACCAACACAAGTTCGAACAAAAAGAATTCATAGAAATATTTTTTTCCAATCCATGCATCAACAACTTTAACAGGTTATGCTTTAACATCTGAAAGAAACACAATCTAACAAGCTCATCATCACATCACAAACGTACATTTTAAACACATGTTCTTACCGGTTGTCATTCCAAGAGTTGTTGCTCCAGAAGTTGCTGTATCCTTTGTGGTAGGTTTTGTTTCCTCCGATGTCATCACAACAGCTGTAGTTGTACTGTTTGTCATGCTTGATGTAATAAGCGAATCTATTGTAGTTGCATTAACTACGCTGTCTGTTGGAGTTCCAGCTTCCGTACTAGAACCCATTGGAATGGTTGAAACCTTCAGAGTAGTTCCGGAAACAGTTGTCTGTTCTTCAGTTATGACATCAGTTGTAGTTTCCTTTGTCACCATTACTGGGCTAGTCCCTGAAACAGTTGTCAGTTCTTCAGTTGCGACATCAGTAGTAGTTTCATTTGTCACAATTATTGGGCTAGTCCCAGGAACAGTTGTCTGTTCTTCAGTTGTCACAATTACTGGGCTAGTCCCGGGAACAGTTGTCTGTTCTTCAGTTGTGAAATCAGTAGTAGTTTCATTTGTTACAATTACAGGGCTAGTCCCTGGAACAGTTGTCTGTTCTTCAGTTGTGATTTCAGAAGTACTTTCATTTGTCACAATTACTGGGCTAGTCCCTGAAACAGTTGTCTGTTTTTCAGTTGTGGCCTCAGTAGTAGTTTCATTTGTCACAATTACTGGAGTTGTAGCATTTACAACTTCAGTCGTAACAGTTACTTGCTCTGTAGTCGTGGAAGCAATATCGGTAACATTAACAAACATTTCTGTTGTTCTCACATCAATTGTACTTGATATGTCGGCTGGTGTGGCTGATGAACTTCCCCTGTCTGATGTTGTAGACTGTCCTCCTAGGTCTGCATTTTTAAAAATGTGTTTTACAAGATAATTTCAAAGGAAACTGGAGAAAGATGCTAAGGAAAAAGAGGAATAAGATCACAGAGACTCATAGGAAAAGTGTATATGGCTGATATACTTCTGAGTCTATAGATGTAGAAGCAAATGCACGCTTGACAAGAACGTAGAATAAAATGTGATTTCATGATATTATATTATCAAGTCATGTAGCATGCAAATAAATAAGATGAAAAATAGCATGGAAATAAACTACTTACTAGAGTTCCTAAGGAAGTTCATTTATCATGTCAAGAATTTACTGAGGTGATCTTGAATGCAAAATAAATAGATAGCTTCATGTAAAATAATTACCATCATGAGTTTTGACATATTGGTGTTAGCACAGTTTACTGATTGAATGACTTATCATCATTATCATAACCATTGTGATGTAATTACTAAAAATTTCCTCTGTCCTAGTGTACCACATAAATGTATAAGCATTATCTGATACACTTTGGTTTATCATCACATTGCCAATCATGCTCAAATGAACTTCTTTAAGAACCACATATATATTCAGAAATGGCACACCAAACGAATCAGCCACAAATGCGCAATGCATTCATGAAAATGAGGGGATATATCAATGATTAAATGTTTGAAATGTTAAAGCATTATAGTCGGCAAAATTAATTAAACAATTTATCGTGTGAGAACATATGCACTGTACAATGTCTAAGATAGTGATGTCTGAGTTGATGGAGAAAAATGCCTAAAATAATAATTTTCAGTTATGAACTATTGGTGTTCACTATGAATACATCATGATGAGTAACACTGGTGTAAATAGCATCATCACTGGAATCATGCAAATATATTTATGTTAATTCATATGTAAAGACACATGAACATGTATGTATGTTGTTATCATTATAAAGTGTACGTATAACATGCAGTATAATCATGGCTATCATGGTTGATACATTTAAGAACAGGATCTCTTTTGCTTGTATCATCACAACATGGAGGGTGAAAACTAAAGACTCAACAATGAATGTAGTATTACTGTGGTGACACGACAAGAATAAGTCACTGATGAATGGTGTTTATATTTTGTTAGACACATCAAAGTGTATATATTGTTCAATCAAGAGATGAACATGAAGTCTTTTAAATTACCTGGTGTAGACAAATCTCGAGAGCTCATTGCTTTTGTACTAACAAAGGCAGATGTTGTGCTATCAGCGGACTTTTCAGTGGTTCTTGAGTCCACTGTAGTGACGTCCATTTTGGATGTCACACTCTCTGATGTGGTTTCTATGACAACTGCATCTGTTGTGTGTATTGTTGTGTGCTGGGGAGCACTTGTAATAACTTGTGTGGAAAGTGACTCAGTACTAAGCCCCATTGTGGTAGAGTTGTCTATTACTGGTAAACTTGTCAAGTCAGTGGTCACTTTGATTGTATTAGTATCATCCACAGTCACAGGTTTTGTGAGTGTTGGGGTAATGAAAGTGGTTGCAACTGGCAAGCTTGTGGTAGGAGTATCTACTTCGTCAGTAGTAGCAACATCAGAAACCAGGGTCACCATCCGAGTTGTCAATTCTATTCTTTGTGTTTGAGTGACTTGCATTGAGGTTACTTCTATTTCATCAGTAGTAGCACCGTCAGACTCTTGGGTTGTCCCAAGAGTTGTTAATTCTATTCTTTCTGTTGGAGTGACTGGCATTGAGGTAATTCCTACAGAGGAAAGATTATTAGTCATATCAGTAGGCAAGATAGCAGTGGTCTTTACTTCAGTTGTATATTTTCCTGAAGTGTAATCTTGAGTTAACAATGGAGTGGTTGGACTAAAGCTATCAGTTGTTAGTTTAAGGGTTGTAACATCAGATACAGATTTAGTGGAAATCTCTTGCTTGGGTGTGGTCAACATGATCTGTTTGGTTGTTCCGCTATCCGTACTCACAGACACTGTTCTTTCTGAGGTAATCAAAACAGTTGTCTTGTCTGACGATTGTTCTGTGAATGTCTTATCAGTCGTAATGCCACCTGTTGAAACAGACAAACTGTTGGTTGTAGGCCCAGGTGTGGATGCAGAAGTACTTAACACCTTATCAGTGCTTACTACAGGAGTTTCAGTCATTATCCCCAAATCTGTCGTCAACCCACTCGTGGATAAAAAAGTTGTCATACTCTCGGACATGTCTGTTCTTGCATCCACTGTGAATAAGCTTGTTGTGACACCCATTGTAGATTCATCTGTCGTGACACCCATTGTCGATGTATCTGCTGTTACACCAGCTGTACTTGTATCAACCGTCACACCCATTGTCACTGAATCACTAATTACATCTATATTTGTTGTGACACTCATTGTCGATTTATCTGTTGTAGTACCCATTGTAGATTTGTCTGTTGTTACACCAACTGTACTCTTATCCACCGTCACACCCAATGTAGATTTATCTGTCGTGACCCCCATTGTAGATTTGTCTGTTGTTACACCAACTGTATTTGTATCCACCGTCACACCCATTGTCAACGAATCACTAGTTACATCTACATTCGTTGTGACATCAATTGTAGACTGATCCGTTGTAATACCCATGGTAGATTTGTCTGTTGTTACACCAACTGTTCTTTTATTGACCGTCACACCCATTGTCACTGAATCACTAGTTGCATCTATGTCAGTTGTTACTCTCATTGTGGAAAAATCACTTGTTACACCCTTTGTGGTAAAATCTGTTGTAAAATCTGTACTCATACCTGTTGTGGAAGCATCCATTGTAATGACTGATGTTGCAAGATCTGTTGTCATTCCTTCGATAGAAAGTTCACTTGTAAAATCTGTAGTGTAGTCAGTGGTAGTGACTGTAGTAGGTTTAGTCATATCTTTTGTGACGTTTCTATTAGAAAGGGTTGTTAAATCTGTTGTGAGATCGGTTGTTATACCTGTGGTAAAATCTGTTGTAAAATCAGTGGTAAAATATGTAGTTAAATCTGTAGTTAAATCTGTAGTTAAGTCTGTAGTATAATCTGTTGTTAATGTGGTTGTAAAATCGGTGGTAAAATCAGTGGTAAATTTGCTTGTAGAATCAGTCGTAAAATCTGTTGTGAAATCCGTAGTCATATCTGTAGTGAAATCAGTTGTAAACTGAGTTGTAAAATCAGTAGTCATATCTGTGGTTAAGTCTGTAAAAAATTTCGTTGTAAAATCAGTGGTAAATTTGGTTGTAGTATCAGTGGTAAAATCTGTTGTGAAATCCGTAGTCATATCTGTAGTGAGATCAGTTGTAAACTGAGTTGTAAAATCAGTAATCATATCTTTTGTGACGTTTCTATTTGAAACGGTTGTTAAATCTGTTGTGAGATCGGTTGTTATAGCTGTGGTAAAATCTGTTGTAAAATCAGTGGTAAAATCTGTATTTAAATCTGTAGTTAAATCTGTAATTAAGTCTGTAGTATAATCTGATGTTAATTTGGTTGTAAAATCGGTGGTAAAATCAGTAGTAGATTTGGTTGTAGAACCAGTGGTAAAATCTGTTGTGAAGTCCGTAGTCATATCTGTAGTGAGATCAGTTGTAAACTGAGTTATAAAATCAGAAGTCATATCTGCGGTGAAATCAGTTGTAAACTGAGTTGTAAAATCAGTAGTCATATCTGTAGTGAAATCAGTTTTTAACTGAGTTGTAAAATCATTAGTTACATCTGGGGTTAAGTCTGTGGTAAAATCTGTAGTAAATTTGGTTGTAAAATCGGTGGTAAACTCTGTAGTCATATCTGTAGTGAAATCAGTGGTAAAATCTGTTGTGAAATCTGTAGTCATATCTGTAGTGAAATCAGTTGTCAACTGAGTTGTAAAATCAGTAGTCATATCAGTTGTAAATTGTGTTGTAAAATCTGTAGTAAATTCAGTTGTGAACTGAGGTGTTGTGGTAAAATCAGCTGCAATGATTGGAAAGAGAAAGGCATAAGAGTCCAAACAAAAGAAATGAATTTTTGAATAAAAAGATGAAGAAAGCAGCCTTAATAAATCAAAATTTCCACAGCTAATGATTTTTTGAGGAAAAAGAGGGGGAGTTATTCTGAAAGCGAAAGACATTCAAGCATTGGTTACAACAAAATCAGTGCCTAACTATGATAACGAAAACTAATTTTGTTGGCATCAAAATGACTGCAGTCTCATGATATAAAAGTTCTACTATACATCTGTTTCCATTTGTACGAGACTATATATAAACAAAGCAATATTGAATCTATTTGAGAATATTATTATCATACCTCAACAGAAATGTTCAAAGTATAGAACACACAAGCAAAAGTTGTTCTTTAAAGAATGCAAAGTACTCAATTTTGTAACCCTAACCCGAAGTGTTCACTGAAATACATTACTATTATATGCATCATTGTCTAAAAATATAGATTTCTTTTTTACTGACTCTAAAAAGAGTATGGAGATGGAATACTAAATTACTAGTAAAAAATTTGCGGAGGACTCACTATTTTTTTTGAGCTGAAATATAGGTGGGAATGTTTAAAGCACATTTAAAATAAATCTTCTTACAATTCTAATGACAAAATATACTACAATAATTGATATACAGTGAACAAATATTTTTTCAAGAGAGTTTGTTAGTTAGAAAACAATTTCTAGCATACATTTTACCATTAAAGGATTTAAGATAATACTTTAATATCCAAATAAATTCCCGCAAGTATTTGCTATATCATGCAATTCAATTTTTTTTCTTGTATGAATTTTTTGGTTTCAGTCAATGATTGGACGATGCGTGGAAGGCAGTGAAATGATGTTCATTTGCATTCCCCTGGGTCTCCATTTCAGAAGCAATAAGTCAAAATGATCTTGCATTAGTTTAAGAATCCCGCTATACCATGAGTAGTTGGAAAGTTCATGCAAATTGTTTTTTTATTTTTTTATATCAGAAGTCTTTCATTGATGGAAATGTTAAAAATGAATGGTTGAAATCAATATTACCTCTTTCACCAGATCATAATGGATTTCCCATTCAATAGTGCAATGTGCCTTTATCACTATGCAATGAAAAAGCGTCCCAATCACCAATTGCAGTCTAGTTCATGCATGAATTTGCAAAATGTCTCCAAATACTTACTTTATACTTGACTCTACAATAACAAACACATACCTGTTGTAGTGATCATCGGTGTTGTTGGCATTTTCGTGACTGGGGATAACATTGTAATAGAATTGCACATGAAAAATAGTTCATGGTAAACATGAACAAAATCTGAGGTGAATTTATAAATAATTATACAGTAAAAGTGATATGCTCTCTGAATTTACAGTCACTATGCTTGAATCCCTTCACTTGCTTAAATGCTATTTACATGAGCAAAAAGAATTTTTTGACAAAATAAATGTCATCGATATTGTACTCAATTAGAGTCATCATAAAAAGCACATGGTGAGAGGCCTTTACCTCTTATCTTGCATCTGAATAAATGTTTTGCTTGCAACATTGACTTGATTAACATCCTTTGTTTTTCTGATGCTTATTCAATTATCTGTTTTATTTACTGGCTTCCCTTCAGTAAGTAACTTGAATAATGAGTTCCAAATATATATAATAATTCTGAATTATAAAATAATTAAGAAATCATAAAGAAAAACATCAATCAGTTATGTATTTTCTGCATTGCGTTTTTTTTATTAGTTGTATAGCAACTTTTTATTATATCAGTCTTCTTTTTATCCCACAGTACATTTATGAATTGTGATTATAATTAAAGTGCACTAAATTTAATTTATGCCTACACCAATATTTGTCACTTCATTTTTGTAACATCATATTTTACCCTACTCCCAAAATGTCTAGATAATTATATTTTATTCATTTAAGTTTTTTTCTTTTATCATTGTTTGTATACCTATATATCATGATTGTCATGATTGTTTATACTTGTATTCGCGATTTGGCCTTTGTCCGCCATGAACGTTTTTAATACGCTGTTTCAATGAAAAAAAATCAGTACAATTAGAATTGCTTTGATTATTACATATTTGCTGCCCATTTGAACAAAAAGAGTAGTATGTCACTAAATTATACGGAGGATGTATTTGTGGGAAAGTTGGAAAGGGGTGATATCAGTCATAACACCTGACAAAACTCCCTCAAATTGAGAGCATTGATACATATTAGACTATACATAGCATACACCATCTAAAAAACAAATCCTTAAAGGTATAGACCAGTTTTGGAAATGCCCCCCTCTCAAAAAATGAAATGGAAGCTGTTATTACCTATTATGTGAAATAATATGTTTTGACTAATGCGTGATGATATAAATTTTGCCGGGAAACCGCCTACTAATTGATATATTTGGTAAATTACTATATCTGTCCAAAATGGATAAATATCGCGTAGGCTAATATATTCTTTCTGTGTACATGTAGTGCTTGTGACTTTACCAATTAGACTGGGCAAAATTTCTTATCATTTTGATGATTACAGAACCTTGCAGTACACACCAATTCTTATGTGCTAGATGATCAACCTTTTCTGATTGATTCCACAATGTTTCTTTCACAATGCAATCTCATGACCACAACTGGTTCATACCTTTAACCCAAGAGTAAGCATGTTCTCAGTCAAAATTTAAACCGTTACAAAAATGTGTTTTGAGAGATTCTAGAACATGTATTCAATATCACTCTTACCTTTGATGCAATCGAGACCGTCACCCAGGAATCCTTCCATGCAGATACACCCTCTCTCTCCTTCCTCCACGCCACAGTAGGCATTGGGATCACATGACATGGATTCACAGATCTGATTGGCTCCAGCTTCACAAGTGCAAACACTTGAACAGTTCACCAACACAAAGCTCTCGCCGACCTTCAAGAGAATGATGAGATCTTGGTAAAAGTATAGGCCCCTTTACTATGCAGTAACCTCTGGAATAGGTATTCTATGATTTTCCCCTTGTTGCATTTCGCCAAAGATATATGATTAGGGCACGACTTGACGATAGGAATTTAACTACATATTGTACTAGAAAGTGACCATGTCCATGGAGCATTTGTCAGTGATGCATAATTACGTCATACAATCGTTGAATTCCAAGCCCACGCAAATTTTGGACAAACACCTATTGGAAATACTGTACACGCTGATTGAAAAGTAGCTTTGTTTGAAGTAGAAAGACAATCGAGACTGTATTCCTTTAAGCCATATCACCAATCAAGCAGGTTCATAAACAGAATACGTGTACCATCATATGAAAATTTAGATGAGAAAGGAAAATGCTGTTAAACAATTGGATACATTCCTTGCACATTTCTCAAATTTTTCAGTGATGCAAGAGTGATGTATAAATGTTATTAGATACTGATATACTGCCATGTGTATACATTACCTACCTCCTGTCAACAATTATGAATCAAAATCTTTGACCAAATACATGAAAAAGTGGCTCATTCAAAAGTAGTCTTTGACATTGACATTGACTGAAATGGGAATGTTCATCTTACCGGAAGATATAACTCCAGCTCTTCATCCGTGAAGACACACCCACACTCCTCTCTTGGTACACACTCCCCATCAGCCATTACTGACCCATCAGGGCAGACACATCCTTCCCTACACTCCCTTTCATCATTGCAACCCTCTCCTGTGGTCATGCCAAAGCAGGTCTCTGGGCATGCAGGAACGCATGGGGAGGAGATGAAGCCTTCTGGACACTCAATTGCTGCAAAGGAATGACATAATGGAACACCTTTAGTGAAATTTGAAAATAGTCTATAGAATAGTGATATGAAAATAGCAAAAATTAAATTTATAAGGACAAATTGCCTATTGTGTGTATGCATGTGTTTGTGTAAACTAATGCCACTGTCATTGGTCTCATTTCTCCTTGTAACTCCACTTACAGCAGAAAGGAAATAATGTTAATAGACATGTACACAGTGAATTTTATATTTGTGTGGTAAAGAATAACGAAAACGACAAGGATAGTGAAGGCATAATCTAAAAAACTGTGCTTGATCCCTTAGAAATGGATGTTCACAAAGATAATGTAAACAAGTAACATAGTTTCAACAAATCCCTTTGTAGGTAGTGTTCTCGTTCTCCTGAAGACAATCAGAGCGTACTGAACAAAACATCCAGAACCAATAAGGTCTTAACTGAGCTCACCAGCCCTTTTTAGGGCTCTTATTCCTCTTAAGGCACATGATGTTACCCTAAAAACTGTACCTACGATTCATTTTCTCCACTTTGAAAAGTATCGCTATTACTTCATCTATAAAAGATAGCCAGTGTAAATGTTACAGTACTCTATTTTAATGTGAAACAAATACACAGACTTCAAACCACAAAATCTAGAATGTACCATGCATATAGTCTCAATTAACAATTGCATTAATCTCCTCTATACCTGTCTTTGATTGCTTGGGGGTAACTTACGACAGAACTCTGCAGATCGCCAGGGGTTTGGTGGGTAGCCCAGATCTATGCAACGTTCAGCATACACGCTTGTATCGTCACAGACCACAGTGTCGTTGGGTGAAGTGGCACAGGCATCGTATGAACAGTACTCAAAGAATGGTGTTGGATCAAGGAATGGATGGCATGGCACAAATGGACCTACAGTTCACAGAAAGGTTTGAAATCGTAGATATGAGTAACATCAAGCAGATATTATGCTATTGCTACTCTAAATATTGTGCTAAAATAAGCACATTTGCCTCAATACCTATCATCCTCCAGAAAACTGATTCATGAAGTATATTTCTTTCATATTTTGACATGGTACCCAACGGAACTTGCATAATTCCCACAAATAAATTACAACAGAATCCCTACATTGATAACACGTGTACATCCTAAGGGATGCTTAAAGTGCCTGCAAAATCACTGCCATTACTCTGGCTTTAGCTATTAGCTGCCCAAAATGCTGAACCCAAGCAAATATTTGTTCCTACGTAACAACTAAGTGATGAAAGTATAATGTTCTTTATTTTCATCTTTCCCATTGTGAAGACACGTTACACAGAGAAACACACTTAGGATTATATTTGTATATGTCACCAACCAGTCGGTTTTCAAGGAACTAGCAACAGAGTTCTAGATTTGCATATTTTCTGATATTTGTATATGTCGCAAACAATTTGGGTTTCAAAGATCTAGCAACAGAGATTCAAAAAGCAATGGAGTTGTACCTTCAGGATCTAGTACAATGAAGCAAGCATCCTGAGCAAACAAAAAGTCCTCATTCTCTTGACATGGTTCGGGCTCATCGACAGAGATCCCACATTCTAGATCATCAGGAAGAACCCAGCCATTGCCAAAGTCCAAGGACTTGGTTACCTGTAATGCAATTCATCAAATATCTTTTTATTCCTTGATTCATGAGATACATGACTGGATTTATAGGGTAATTGATAAAAACAAAAAACAAACCAAAAGGGTCATAACAAGAATACTCACATAGAAATACCTGTACATTTTGCATGAAAACATAATAAAAGGACAATATAAATTTCATCTGTACATGTACTTTTCTAAACAAAATAAGAAGTGGGAAGCCAAATGCATTCACTAGAGATAAATATAAATTTACATGTATCTAAAATGTCCATCTCCTGATATCCCCAATCACATTTTTAAAGAATGCAGATAATTCTGAACAAGATGGCGATTTTTATATAAATGTAAATCACTACTACAACGTGACTAATTTTTTAAGTGACCCAAACATTTTGGAGCGGTGTGTGCAGCGCTAAGAAAATCGCTATATCAAATATCTTTTAGATTGGAATGGATTGGATTCACAGCCATTAACAATTAATTTTTGATTTCTCACCTCCACATTGTTGAGGAGCCTGAAGTCATTGTCAGGGTCTGCATCATAGTTTCCACACAGTCCACAGAGGGCACCATGGTAACTAGAAGGCACAGTGATGGTTGCTGTGTTTCTGTTGTTCCATTGTATCTTGATACCAACATCTGTCCTTATGATCTAAAGAAGAAATAGAGCAGGATGGAGCACATGACCATTTGACCCTTATACAAATATGTAACACATTGTCAAAGGGGCTTGCACTCAGGACTCCACAAGCCAATCAATTGTATTGCCGTCTTCCATTCTATACCTGAAAACGGTGTTCTGTACATTTAACTCTTACAATTTTCAGTCATTGTGACATTCCTCAAGTAGAAGGACTTAACTCAAGTATATTTTTTAATGATTCATAATTTGAGACGCCTTGGGATTTACCATGAACAGCATAAAAGAATTAAAATAAAGGGTCATAATCAATATATCTCTATGAATAATGATTATTCATAACAATATGACACCAAACTAAAATATGATAACATAGTGTCAGGAAATGTGTCATAATTAAACAAGATGGAATTTTGATTGCGCGCAGTCGAAAATGATGCCTCCGCCATAGAGCAATTTTTAAAATTCAAGTTGATTGTAGTCCATCTGTCGGTTTTTTAATGATAATGCACTCACNAATTTGAGACGCCTTGGGATTTACCATGAACAGCATAAAAGAATTAAAATAAAGGGTCATAATCAATATATCTCTATGAATAATGATTATTCATAACAATATGACACCAAACTAAAATATGATAACATAGTGTCAGGAAATGTGTCATAATTAAAAAATAGAAGCATAAAAACATTAATATTACAATAATAATAATGAATCACATATGCAATAATAAATGGGCGAATAATAATTGGCTTGTAGCCATTCAAGCTCTAATTGAAACAAATGAGCAAAATACAGATGGGTAACAAACTCACAGTGTCTCTTCCTGAAGTGAAGACATATATTTGTCCTGAGTTGATGTTAAGTGGACTATTGACAGAGACTCCATCAAGGTATACACCACTGCCAAGAGTCAACAAGATATTCTGATAAAACAATTATAATGTGAGAAAACGAAGGGTGACAAAGTTAGATCATTTAGTAACCAATTCATTTAAATATGGTACAAAAACAGCTTCAGAAGTAATACCGGTAGTTATAATCTTGATTTATACAGCACTAAATATGAAGCACCGTCTCTAAGCACTTTATGGATATTATTGCCCCGGTCATCAGATTCATTCATGTGCTCCATCTCAACTCTCTGGGGAGTATTCCTACTATATGGTCACCATCAAGGCTTATTGCAATTACTTCCTCAAGGAATTTGGTTATCCTACCAGGTCACCATTTTTCTCCTGGATGTGGAGTGGCAAATGTAGATTAATGCCTTGCCAAAAAGTTTAAACTTTATATAGTATAAACTAAAAAATATTCATATTTTGAAATCTGAAGAAATATCAAACTTCATCTGCCTGCCACTGTTCACCCAAGAAAGGTTAATAGGTACCAGGTAGTTATCAACTCCTAAATGTTTCAGTGCCTTCTCTTTGAAGATTGGATGTAGTTAGGTTGATAATAGTAACAATTGATATTCTAAGGAAACATCACTTTATAAACCCATGTATCATGAATTTCTTACCTTTCCATAGATCTCCAATCTGACTTCATAGATGTAGGCGACCTTATCCTCTGGGTTCCGCTTGATGTTCCCTGAGCTGATAAGGAATGAGGGGTGAGAGGTCACATTGTAGCAGTCTCGTACCAGGGTATAGTCACATTCTCCATGGAAATGGAACTTGCGCCCATCAAATGTCTCGTAGTGAGGGTCGCCCCACACTGTGCAAGTACCAGGATCTATTGTTGAGGAATAGGAGTGAAAGGTTTAATTTTAGAAATCAAAACAAATAGGGCACACTTTGCTTGGATTGTCTGTATTTCTTACATTTCTCTTTTCCGGATAAATACTGTATTTCTATAGATCCACAACTACAATAATCAATATTTGATATGCAACAATACATTTTGAGGCATTTTTAACCCTCACTACTCAAAAATAAAGGACTATCATGTGTATTTTATCCATTCTTGGAAAGGTATTGTCATACCATGAGATAATTATTAAGAACTGAGTAACATAAATCCATTATAATCACATTATACATTTTAGTGCATTCATCTGAGTTGTCTCACTGAAGTTTTGTTTGCACTTCAAAGGAGGCTAAAGAGCAATCAGATAAATAAAATCATTTTGTGACTGCCGGGTTTCAAATGAAATATTACAATTTGATTGGTTTTTTTTCACCTCGTGTGCAATTATTGCCATCTCCACTCCAGCCGTCAAAGCAGTAGCACTTCTTGATGCCGTCCTTGATATCACAGTTAGTGAATTCATGACAGGTGTTCACCGTACAGATGATCTCTCTGGCCATACAGGTACAGGTCTCTGAGCAGTTATCATTGTTCCAGGATTCACCAGGCTAAGAACATATAGGACAGCATTTAGTGGGTGATTATTATCAACTCAAATCTGTCCTTTTCAAATGTTGGATGTTTCAATATTGTCTTCTGAGAGCCAGAAGGGTGTTTACTCATATCCTTTAATTAATCAAGGTACTTTCCTTCTGAAAGAAACAACTACAAGACTGCTTTCACAAGCTACTTAAAATTGCATTAAAAACTAGATGGAACTTCAACTGCGTGCAGTTGAAAATGATGCCTCTGTCAAAGAGCAATTTTACAAACCAAAACAGAAGAAATTTGTCAAATTCAAGTTTACTTGTAATCCATTAACAGGTTCTCAGAATATCTTGATTACAAGCAATTTCTCATATACATATATAAACCTTTGATCTTTGACCTCATGACCTTAAAATCTATTCAGTTCATTGGCTCTGCGAGATGTCCTGAGTTAAATAGTAATCCATCTGTCAGTTCTAATGAAAATGCGTTCACAAGCTATTTTTGCATACTTAATGAGCTCATGACTTTTGACCTTATGAACCAAGAATCTATTCAGTTCATTGGCTCTGCAAGATACATAAATGATCTAAGTTTGGCAGGAATCCATCAATCTGTTCTAATGATAATGTGATCACAAGCTATTTTTGCATACATAATGAGCCACATG
>BEXV01002033.1:107132-120132 GCA_003118195.1 Hemicentrotus pulcherrimus | reverse complement strand
AAGCGGTTGCGGCGCAATCTCTAAAAATGTTGAGTAAGGGTTAAGACAAATTCATGTATTATTGATTCAAGATTTTGACAAATGACCATTCTAGTGTTCTATGATAGCAAAAATTGTCATTACCAAATTGCTATCAATTACAATTACAATTACATCAATTGTCCAGGTCTCACCAAACTAAAGAAAAGATTATTAGGATAAAAGGTTCAAACTTTAAAACAGCTAAGCATTGTACAGGGTACCTCTTAACACTGTTCAACCTTCAGTATTTAAACTTTGATGCAAGTGAAACTCTTTTCTTGAAATTCTTATCAAAATATTTTCAACGAGGCATGTTTGTTGACTGATCAAAACTTTGCAAATGTGAATTTAGCATTTTGAGACAAATTTTACATGGGATAAATGCTCAAACATGTTTGAAAGAGAGTTTGTATTTATAGCAAAACCATGCATTTATAGAAAATGTATCTCCTCGATTCAAAGATGCCTAGAACACTCACCGAGAGGTAGACATTGTTGTCCAGTGTGCATCCACACTCCTCAGGGTCAACACACTCTGTGCCATCCAAGACCATGGAGTCTGGACAGCGGCAGGTCTCTATGCAGGGAAGGGTGCAGTTGAAGGCACTGGAGAGGTCTGAGCAGGTCGTAGGGCATGCTGAGGCACAGGGATCATAGACAGAGGCTCCAGGACATTCATAGGCTACTCCACAAAAAGAAGTACATCCAAAAGATATTAATTATCTATGGTATGCTTTGATCAATACATGTTGAATCAAACATTTCAGTCGGTTGGTACATGTATCTATGAACGTAAATGAAATATCTCTGAACCTAAAAAGATCATTGTTATACATCGTTATATACAACATACAACTTAAAAAACAGATCATTCATCAAGTGAGAAAATACATATGAGGACTAGGGAACTATCTTTGTTCCACTGATCTTGAGGCAGCAGACAGCAAGAAAATTTATGACTAATCACCTGGCTTGAGAAAGTCTACAGGAGTGAATGAAAGCTTGCTTACTCAATTTTAAGATTTGTCGAAGCTTAAACTACATTTCATGACTACCCCAACAATTGAGGACTTACCACATGGAGTGGTCTCTGACCTCCAGTCTTCAGGAGCGCCACCTGCCTGTCTGCATGCAGAGGCGTACCCATTCAGGCTGTCACATAGATAGTCATCATCGGGAAATCTGGCGCAGAGGTCATACTTGCACGCCGTGTGGTAGTCAGTGGGATCAACAAAGTCATGGCATGGTGAGAATGGACCTGTTAACATGGAATTTTTATAAAACAAGAATTATTATATAATCATCCTAAGAGCAACATGCAAGGTCGGGATTAAAAGTGCTTTGAGGATTATTCAACATTTGAGATAAGAGGGCAAGGGTTTACCTTGTTATGGGTTTTATGTAAGGTTTAGGGTAAGGTATAGTAACGTTTCATCCAGGTATTAAGTTAGGAATTTGCTCATTGTGGGTTATAAGGCCCCTACTGCAGAGCTATTTTTTGGCAGCTCACATTTCATACAGTACACCTGGTTCTTTATTTAAACAATAATGTATTTTCACTGATAAATGTTTGCAGGAGGTATTCCACACATTTCCAAAAGTGTCAATATATCAATAACAATTGTTGTATTAGGTTCAACCATTACACACAAGAATTACATTATGATCCTCATTCGGTTTCAGCCTAGGGGGCATTATAAAGTGCTCATGTCATCCACATAATTCTTCATACCAGGATCTTCTTTACATGTACAAGAACTTCTTTGTGGAGACTCCTGCAGATGAAATGCCTTGAAATGGGTTCAAGCCTCTAAATCTCTCAATTGCAAGTCTAAAAAATGAACCACCATACTCTGGTTTCAAAATGACCAAAAATGTATTATCAACCAGAAGTTGAAATATCAGACACATTAACGATAAAAACATAAAGTATGAAGGATCTTCAACATCACCATACCGTCTGGTTGTAAAAGAATGTAGCATAAATCTTCAGCTTGTTTAAGAGTCTCTCCACCCTCAGAGCAGGGGTCTAAGGGTTCTGGAATGATGTCACTACATTCATCTCTATTCACCACCCAGCTATTGGCAAAGTCTGTCTTTTCTTTCCACTGAGGTGAGACAAAACAAGTATGAAATAGTGAAATCTCAATCTAATCAGAGCAAAATGCAATCAAATCACAGGTTAACTACCTTATATACAATGGAAATTCCAACATTTAGGAAATAGAAAGTGAGGTTAAAAATATAATGATTAAAGAAACATACGCAGGTTTACAATGGGAAATCTACTATTCAGGAAATTGAAAGTGAGGTCGATGGTATACAATTGCTAGACAGTTCGAATTTAAGATTAATGCTCTTTTAAATTTCAAGTCTATATATACATAAATATACATAAATATAAAATTATTGTCTGCTATTAATAATTAAAGGGGTCAACTTAGTTAAAAGGGATATGACTTTTCACTCATAACGAACTGCCAATATCTACATGAATTATAATTCATACATTGCATAATTTGCCCTACAAAAACAAACTAATTGATTACTCAATCATTCATCAATGCTTACCGTTTGCCTGACCACACCATCAGCACCTGTCCAATCGTTATCAGGGTTTCCATCAAACGTTCCGCAGAGACCACACGTTCTATTCCAGAAAGAACTCTCAAGGTAGATGTCCGCTGCTCGTTGCCCATTGTGCTTGACCATGAGGCCAAATGAGGTTTGTAGAATCTGAAATTTGACAGGTTTTTCTTTATAATGGAGGTGCTATAAATGCCTATAAGTAATGTCTGTCATCGTGCATGATTTATCATCTTCAATCTGATATTAATTTTTTAGAGGGCGTTCTTTAAATATAAGCCAAGCTAAAGTAAATAGATTATGCATGTTATAGATTCAGCAAAAACCTTTTTTACTTTCAGTTCCCATGACCATTAACTTATTTTTACTGAGTAAGTAAAAAGATATAATGAAAATTATGTTTTTATTTACTCAATATTTTTCATAGGATTTATTGTAAAAAAAAATGATACAGTAGGTGACTGTAATTTTGAAAACTGAAAAGCTATATGCATTGAATTTGCTAATGAACAGCGACATTTTCCAATAACTCACCACATTCCCAGGTCTTCCCGTGGACCAAATCTCAATATCCCTACTTGGAGAGATGAACGGCAGGCTGACCCTAACATCATCCACTTTCACTCTCTGAGACTTCATCAGGGCATACCTATGCCCATCATAGTCCAGGACCAGTTTGCCAAGATTTGAGACCTCTGACGAAGGACGTCTGCGGCGGTTGTCGGCCCAGAGGTGGAAGTCTGTCTGGTTCAGGCAATCTCTCACCATGGTGTAATCACAGTCTCCCTGGAAGGAATACTTGCGGCTGTCGAAAGTCAAGTAGTGAGGGTCACCCCAGACCTGACACAGGCCTGGACCTGATTGTTGTGTAGAGAAAGGAGGAAAATATCTCAATTAAACATCTCACTCCTAAAGAATTTCTAACACGAATTTGAATTGTTAATGTACAAGTAAAGGCTTAAAAATGTAGCTTTTCCAAGGACAAGTAGGAACTACCGTAAAGGCTCAAAACTGTAATCCTTTACTTCTTTTGCTTAAAAAAGCTTAACATTCCTACCAAAATATTATTTTTGATTCAACCATAGGCATGAACATTTAAAAACTCTGAAAGCATTTTTTGGTATACATGCGTTTTATGCCAGTAACCTTCAACCTTGTAACTGCAATGATGTGAACTACATGTGTAACTATAGATATAACTTAGGACAAGGTGCTTAGAAATTTCCTAGTAAATCAATCACAAAGATATGTATACATACAAAGATTTAAGTCAAACTAAAAAAGAAATTAGCAGTGGCATATCCAAATGAAGGGAAACATTCAAAAGAGACATGAATAGCTCTTGATACAATTTTCCTACACATTTAAATATGGGTGTGAAGGGTGTCTTATGACACCCTCAGGAGAAGATCAACTCTAATTTTTGACCAAAAAAAAGTGGGAAAGGCTTACCATTGATACATCTACCATCATAGAGAACATATCCCTCTTGACAGTAGCACTCAGGTAAACCATTCTTGACGTCACACTCAGCATTTTGGCTGCAGGTGAAAGATTCACACCGAAGGTCACCAGCGCCCAAGCAGGAGCACTGCTCGGAGCAGTCAGGGTTTTTCCAGGTCTCACCAACCTGAAGAAAAGATTATTAGGATAAAGGTTTAACTTAAAAACCGCAGAGCATTACAAGGTACAAGGCACCTCTTTACACTGTTCAACACTCAGTCTTTATATTTTGATACAAGTAAAACTCTTTTCTTGAAATTCTTGTCAAAATCTTTTCTATGGGACATCTTTGATGCTGTCAAAGAGAGACTACCCAATCTTTGCAAATGTGGATTTAGTATTTTGAGACAAATTATCTTGAAAATGTTGTTTAAGTAGTGAATTAATAGGGAGAAATCTAATGCACAAAATTAATATTATACAGTCAGCCACACAATCATATCATCCATAACATTAGCAACTCTTTCATTCTTTTAAGTCTGTTGTTGATTTGTTTTGGTACTCTGTGATGGTGATGATGATGATATGATTGCAATGAAACTATATATTTAACTTCTGGCCAAACATGAAGATATTTCTTGCATTCTTTGTACTTCCTAAAAAGTCTAAGGAATCAAACGGAAAGATGATACTCACTGGTAGGTACAACCCATCATCAAGGGTGCAGCCACAGCGTGAGGGGTCAACACACTCTTCACTGATAAGAACAAGTCCATCCATACATCTGCAGGTCTCCTGACAGGTTACATTGCAGGGTACTGGTGAAGACGCTGAGGAACAGGTTGCTGGGCAGCCATCAAAGCAAGGGTCGTACACTGTCCTATCTGGACATTCAAATTCTGAAATGACAAAAATGATTCATGTCACATTTTAAGGTATGTCTGTAAATGCATATGAAAAGGGTATTTTTCTTTTGATACATGTTTGACAAGTTGCAGCTACAAGGATAGATGAAGTTTGAAGAGCATGAAAGAGCGTCATCTAACTTGAGATGGAGTTCCTTGATGCCTTCTGAGGTCTTGGTGACCTCAACTGCAATTTACCCTGTCTTAGGAAATTCATTAGTAAAGATTGAGAAAGTCCTTTGGAAACAGTATCAAAGTGTGTAAATGTTTCATTGCAAGAAATAAAACAAATACAGTCAAACCTGCTTTAGTGACCATCTGTCTACAAGGACCACATTTTTTGTTTCCCTTGAAAATGGTTTCTCTTTGAAACATGCACTAAAGGAACATGTCTACAGAGACCACCTGTCTCCAAAGGCCACTTTTTGTGTTTCCCTTGGGCGGTCCTTATGGACAGGTTTGACTGTATAAAGAAGGAAGCAACTTACGACATTGAGGTGTCTCTGATCTCCAATCATCAGGTTGTCCACCTGCCTGTCTACAAGCCTCTGCATACTGAGTCAGACTGTCACACAGGTATTCATCTCCCAATGCACAGATATCATACTTGCAGGAATCATAGAATGGATTAGGGCTAAAGTAATCATGGCATGGAGCAAAAGGTCCTGAAAATGAAAACCCACCGAAAATATGATATTTTGATATTACACAATATTTTGTTTTCCTCTTAAGTAAAAAAAACAAAAAAAAACAATTTCCCTTGGACTCATAAATGTATATCCTTTCTGTCCTAGATGAAAACCATTATGCTGAGCTACAAGTAATGCCTTTGGAAATTAAGGAAATCTCTTAGACCATGTAATTCGAGAGGAATTGCTTTCTCAGCAGTTTGGATATGAACAGTAAAATCAAAATTGCATGTAGTACGCTATCTTTCTATTCCTTCTCCTTTTCTTAGTTGATCTTGAAATATCTTACCCTTTTTCTTTAGCTTTGGCAAGAAACATGTATGAATTAAAGAATCTTTGCATAGGTGACTATTTAGTCAAATGTATAAAATCATTAGCTAAGTTTTTTCTTCACATGAATGTCCAATGACTTGTGTAAAAGCTATTTGAACACACATGAGTTAAGAGACAAGAGTAACTTACCATCATCATTGAGAAGAATGTTGCACAGGCTTTCTGCTTCTTCTGTTGTATTGGAATTATTCACACAAGGATTGGGTGGCTCTGGTCTGACGTCATCACACTTGTCTACATTCACAACCCAACTGTTACCAAAATCATCAGGGTTACTGGCCTGTGATGACACAAAGGTAATAAAAAGCAAAGTTGTACATATTTTGGAAAAGCAAAATGAATGTTAACTATCGGAGAGAAAAATGAAGATAAAGCAAATGTAATCTCTTCTTTATAACTCTGTTTATGTTTTATTGTAACCCTGATGAAGCCGTCAGTCTATATCTACATAATCACAAGATTAACATGTACATAAATATCTGACAAAAAACATGTACATGTGATCCGAAAATTGTTAGTAATATAATGAGAAGTACACACGAAAGATACATCAATCTTCATTTGGAAAACGATTACTTTGGAAATAATAGATTCAGGTTCTAGTAGAGATAGTATAAAGGATCCTGTGTATGAAGTATTCTTAAAACTTCTTTCATACCAGTTCTCCACTTTGGAGCTGCCAATCATTAGATTTATCTCCATCAAAGGTTCCGCAAAGACCACAAGTCTGATTCCAGTAAGAGTAGCTCAAGAAGATATCTGCACTGCGTCTTCCATCGTACGATATCCACATGTACGGCGTCAGCAATTTCTACACGTGTACAAAAATAAGCAATCCTGAGTCACATCACAATAAAGGTGAAATCAACTTTGCTGACATACAAGTAATAATAGTAAATGGAACCACACTGGATTTACATCATAATCTCAAAATATCTGTTTAACTTAAACCCCTCTCTGCCATCAAATTCATGAACAGGCTAAATTTCACAACACAGGTATTTCTTTCTGTTTTAAAAAGAAGAATGAAGCATTCTAGACTGAAACAAACATACTCTCCAACGTATAAATACTTGGGAATGATCTGTAACCCATTACAATGAGGGACTGCATTCTTTCTTTGTTTTGCTTGGGAAACTGAGGTACAGGTCTTTTGGATGCTACGAAAGATACCATTGCAACACTTTTTAAATTTTTTAAATTAAAAGTGGATACCAATCTTACCAACGAATTAAAGGCCCTAAAGATGATGATGTCTTCACCGAAGTAAGGAAGGTTATCAGTCACATCGATTCCGTTGACTCGTGCTCTGAAATCCCAGATCAAGGAATAGACATTTCCAGAATCTTCTAAGACCAGCTCCCTGATGTAAGATGCTTCATCTGAAGGATTACGCTTCTCATTGTCAGCCCAGAGATGGAAGTCACTAGAGTTCTGACAATCTCTCACCAATGTGTAGTCACAATCTCCTTGGAAGTTGTACTTCCTCTGGTCAAATGTCAAATAGTGAGGATCACCCCACACTTGGCACAAGCCAGGAGCTGATAAAAATAAACAGGACATCAAATGTCATATTTTATAAAGAAATAAGATAATTATAGCAGGGATGTCAAGAACACACTCAGAGATACAGCGGTAGCTATTTACATTTTGCATCATTTAATAGGGCAGAAAAAGTGAATATAATAATTATATCATGTTTATAGTTGATTATCTTTCGTCAATAATTGGAAATGGGACTCCAATATTTGGATACACCAAACATTATCTCAAGAACATAAGAGATGTATGACCTTCATATATAAGGTTAGACATAACTTTGTTTTCAATTCATATGGTCAGAAATATGGACAGGTGTATTGAAGAGGTACATATACAATGACACTCCCAACCATTCAAGGTGAAACTACTGTTAAAAAAAGAATATCATAACAAATTGATAACAAATTTCAAATGAATTGTTAGAGTTTAGATTTTTGGAAATTATCATAGCATCAAATAAGTTAACAGCCAATTATTTCATCTGCTAAATACAAGCCACAATTCTTGTAATATAAATATAACAGAATATCTCTCAATGTACCTTGAACACAGAAGCCATGCACCAAGTTGTATCCTTCTTGACAATAGCACTCTGGTATTCCATTCTTGACTTGACATTCTTCATTCCTTCCGCAGACATAGGACCGGCATTCTGCTATCCCTCTTGAACACTGACATTGTTGAGAGCAGTCAGGACTGGTCCAGGCTCCCTCAGGCTGTAAAAATGTGTTTCATTGTAAAAGAAAATGACAATTCTAGATATCAAAACAACCCTCCATGACTTATGATGCAAAGTCCATTTGAAATTTTCAAAATTTTTCAAATATGTACGACAGATAATTTATGAACCAGTTTGAAATTCCAGAAAACTTCAAATTCTCTTTGTAGTTCAAATTAAGATACAAAATTAAACATTTGACATATATGTTGCTTTGGGACCTCAAATGCAACAGGCCAAATGATATGACAAAAGAGGTTAAAAGGAATAATCGCAAACATCATATCAACAGATGATGACTCTCCTGTGTAATTTATCCATATACTTACAGGAATGTAGACATCATTTTCTAGAGTACATCCACATTGTGAAGGATCCACACACTGATCTCCATCTCTCACTAAGCCATCAGCACACCTACAGGTCTCTTGACAAGTCAAGTTACAAGATATGGAGCTGATGGCTGATGAACACGTCTCTGGACAACCACTTGCACAAGGGTCATAGACAGTATTTGCAGGGCATTCAAAGGCTACAAAGGTAATCAAATAAATTCATGACACATTACAAAGTACTTAACTGGGTAGTAGACGATTTTACTCAAGACACTTGAAGGCTACAAAAAAATACAATAAATACAAGTCACATTAATAGGTATGGATCTCATAGTATACGAATATGTCTCTGGACAATCACTGGCTAAATGGCCATAATCTGTGTTCGTCAATCAAGAAACTTATGGCTCTCATATATTGATTAAAGCTCAATCATAAGATGAATGACACAGCTGAAGAGCTTTCAACAAAGCCCTTTGTGTGCAAATATTTCAGGATTCAAAAACTCAAGATATGATTGAAATAAATGAGGACTTACGACATTGAGGTGTCTCTGATCTCCAATCATTGGGTTGTCCACCCGCCTGTAGGTTTGACTGTATAAAGAAGGAAGCAACTTACGACATTGAGGTGTCTCTGATCTCCAATCATCAGGTTGTCCACCGGCCTGTCTACAAGCCTCTGCATACTGAGTCAGACTGTCACACAGGTATTCATCTCCCAATGCACAGATATCATACTTGCAGGAATCATAGAATGGATCAGGATCTCGGAAGTCATGACACGGAGCAAATGGCCCTGAATTCGAATGAGAATGTCATATTCAAGTCTAAATACTAAAAAGATAGTTATTAAAAGGGCTTGAAATGCATGTTATTCTACCATCTGTTAATGTGTAATCATGAAATTAGATTGTAAAGTGCACAAAAACAATTTTAACTGAATAAAATAAGAATCCACATTGCCAATAAAACTGCTCAAAAATAACATTGAGCATTTCATTTCAAACCACAAAGGAACAATATTTCAAAATCCATGTATTAAAAGGTCAAAGGAAACTCTGTAATGGATGCAATTTGTTACGTCACATGAGCCAGAATAGTATGAAATCTCTGTAAAATGATATGTACTGATAACATTCTGGCTCCAAACAGACAATATATGAAGATATGTCTTCTGCGAAGACAACTGTGTATAGAAATGAGACACCAAAACTATAAGATATATGATGAAACAATTTTTGTAAAGTAGACCTACCATCTTTGTCAAGGAGAACAGCACACAGGTCTTCAGCATTAGCAAGGAGAACCAAGTCTGCCTCACAAGGATCTGTAATTGGCTCTGGTCTGACATCGTCACATTCATCTACTGTCACAACCCAGCTGTTCCCAAAATCTATTGGTGACTCCGCCTATTGAATACACATGGAAAACATATAAATTTAAAGATTTTTGACAATCATTTAATAAACACAGAGCTGCGAGCTTGACGTTTTGTCAAGAGGTTACACATAGAACTCTTGTGCCCACTCGTTTTATGTTCCTACATTCATAGTGCCTCATCCTCCAAATGTATACATATGATTATTTGCATTAATTACCATGCAATGAGTTGAAATATTCTAATTGAAATTCACATTAAAAAAATATATTACTGAAATCATTGCATACTCCAAAATTACTTGCTTTCTTTATTTCAATATTTAAACAATATTTCTCAGTTCTGAATTCACATGTTCACAATTCTTAGGTAAAATATAACCAGTCATGATATTTTAAATAAGTATTATTTGATGTTTTGGGTACATTGTGTATATTGTAAAAAAATTGCAAAACATCTCACATAATCACAGAAAATATGATACTTGAAATGCTTTTTTACATATATTGACATAAATCAACAAAGCCAAAGGCATAAATCTGATTATTTTTTAAAAACACTATTATGCATTGAATATCAACAGACAGCATTGTAATGCTTTCCCAGATACAAATAATACTGTACATGCAATTACCAATGCACCTACCAAAGCTCCATTTGGAAGTCTCCAGTCATTTGATTTATCTCCATCAAACGTTCCACAAAGACCACAAGTCTGATTCCAGTAAGAGTAGCTCAAGAAGATATCTGCACTGCGTCTTCCATCGTATGAAACCCACATGTAGTTTGTTAGCAAAATCTGTGGTCATATAAAAGTTAGACAATAATATCAAATGCATTACCATCAGGAACTGCACTAGACATATCAAACAGTTTTGCAAACAGGAATCTATGTTTTCAGTTTTCAGGCTACCATGCATGGCAAACCAATAGCAAATCTTAAAGTTACTAAATTTGTCATAACTTTATTTGTATAAGAGCAACATGAATATATTGTAAAACTGTATAAATATCTTTGGGATTTATATATGGAAAATTTTGCTGGGAACATCATTATCTCTCTTGAATGTATGTATCAACCACAACATTTGTTATCACAAAATCTGAATAGAATTATCCTACCTGTATCTTAATTAAGTTCAAATAGTCCAGGGTTTCATTATGTAAAGTAAAATAAAATTGGTTCTTGCCAGTGAATTGAAGTCTCTAAAGATGATAATTCCATCTCCAAAGTAAGGTAGATTGTTGGTGTAGTCGATGCCGTTGACCCTGACAACAAAATCCCAGATCAAGGAATAGACATTTCCAGAATCTTCTAATACCAGCTCCCTGATGTAAGATGCTTCATCTGAAGGATTACGCTTTTCATTATCAGCCCAGAGATGGAAGCCACTAGAGTTCTGACAATCTCTCACCAATGTGTAGTCACAATCTCCTTGGAAGTTGTACTTCCTCTGGTCAAAGGTCACATAATGAGGATCACCCCAGACCTGACAGTAGCCAGGAGCTAAAGAACAACAAATACAAATTTTTAAAAAATCATTCAAATCCTCCTATTATTCTATTGCCTGTAAAAAAGTACATCAGAGGGGAAGGAAAGTTGTTCTTGCCGTAATTCTCTAGAATTGTTATGAATATGGAAAGCCAATTTGAACAATGAAATATATTCGGAATTGGTCCTTGATTATTCTTTACTGTTACCCTCTAACTACTCCTCGTAACTCGGAGCACATCTAGAGGAAGAGGAATCAGAGGAAGAAGATCATCATCCCGAGCCCCTTTGCATAAAAATTTTTGTTGATGGTAACTTTGCCATCACTATAAATTACATGGCAACATTACTCAACAGCCATTCAAATGAAGGTTTCCCTTTGAAGTTACCATAAATAGGAAAGTCACCATCATAAGAAAAAATTATGAAATGGGGTCCAGATTTACCTTTGACACAGTAACCTCCAAGAAGGGTGTACCCGTCTTGACAGTAGCACTCCGGTATTCCATTCTTGACTTGACATTCTTCATTCCTTCCGCAGACATAGGACTCACATTCCGCTATCCCTCTTGAACATTGGCAATGCAGAGAGCAATCAGGACTAGTCCAGGTTCCCTCAGGCTACAAGTAGAATGGTTAATCAACAGCATTATCGAACTTTTTCTTTTACACTAAATGTACTCAATCTTTCTTGACTACTCAAACATTCATGAATATTTTTTAAAGAACTAAATTTATTGTTGATCATACAATTAAATGAACGAAAAGTCAACTTGAGCACTTAGCATTGCTTAAGTCTGACACAAAAGCACAAGAGGATTTTAAAAAAATCAGATAGAGATGTAGAAAACTGGCACATATGCAGATAATTTATATTCATTTTTTGATCATACAATTAAATGAACAAAAAGTCAACTTAAGCACTTAGCATTGCTTAAGTCTGACACAAAAGCACCAGAGGATTTTAAAAAATCAGATAGAGATGTAGAAAACTGGCACATATACAGATGCCTTAAATTCAATCGACAGAAATTATACAATAGTCTTTGTCTAGTAATTGTATGGACATACACATATATTCTAAAAATTAAATGTATGATAATAATACACTGAACATTTGTTCAAGTATGGACAGACTAAATACACATTTATATAGTGACTTTGAGGAAAAACTCACTGGAATATAGACATCATTTTCTAGAGTGCAACCGCATTGTGATGGATCGATGCAGTTTCCGTCATCCAGTACAAGACCATCTGCACATCTACATGTTTCCTGGCAAGTGGTACTGCAGGACAATGTGCTTGCAGCAGAGGAACAGGTTGCTGGACAGCCACTGAAGCAGGGGTCATACACAGTGTTGGTTGGACAGTCCAATGCTGTGGAAAATAAACCAACACATCTAGATATCACATCATTTAGTCCCCAATAACCATCGCTTTATATCGTCCAATCAAAACATTTCAACCGGATGAAAAACTAAAGTCAAAAATGCAAAAAGGGTAATACATGGGTATTTATGTAATCAAGAGTTGACTATCATGTAAAGGACCTT